>CAUYLG010039657.1:0-15795 GCA_963573385.1 Cacajao melanocephalus
GACATAATTCTGCTAAACTTAGTTGCTACTAATTAACAAGGATCCCCTTTCTGCCCGTTTCCAATGAGGAAGACCTCACTTCTGTCTGAGCCTTCACTAGCAGAGTCATTAACATCCATATTGCTACTAAAAATCTGTCCCCGGCCTTTTCTTTTGTCTTTCTTTTTCTTTTTTTGAGACAGTCTCACTCTGTCACCCAGGCTGCAGTGCAGTGGCACAATCTCGGCTCACTGCAAACTCTGCTCCCAGGTTCAAGCGATTCTCCTGCCTTAGCCTCCAGAGTAATTGGGATTACAGGTGCACACTACCACACCCAGCTAATTTTTGTAATTTTAGTAGAGACGGAGTTTCACCATATTGGCCAGGCTGGTCTCAAACTCCTGACCTCGTGATCTGCCTGCTCGGCCTCCCAAAGTGTAGGGACTACAGGCATGAGCCATCATGCCCTGCCACCCAGGCTGGAGTGCAGTGGTGCCATTACTGCTCACTGAAGCCTTGACTTCCTGGCCTCAAGCAATCCTCCTGTGTTCTAGGCCTTTTCTATCATGCCTCTCAAAATTATTCTAACCTTTATCCACTGCCACTTCCATTTTTAGGTAATAGTACCCCACTCCTGGTACCAAAATCGATACTAGTGTTCTGCTGTTGCTGTAACAAATTACTGCAAATGTAGGGGCTAAAAATAACACAAGTTTATTATCTCACAGTTATTGTAGGTCAGAAGTTGGGTGGGCTTGGCTAAGTCTTCTGCTTAGGGTCTCACGAGGCCAAAAGTCAAGGTGTCTCAAGGAAACTCTGGGAAAAAATTAACTTCCAAGCTCAATCAGGTTGTTGGCCAAATTCAGTTCCTTCTGGTTGCAGGACTGAGGTCCCCATTTCTCGCTGGTTGTCAGCGGGAACTGGTCTTTGCTACTAGAGGCTGCCCACATTCCTTCTCTGGGGACCTTTCCATGTGGTCCTCTCTAACAAAGGCAAATAGAGTTCTTCTTATGCTTCAAATCTGTCTGATTTCCTTTACTGCCCATTTCTCTGACCCCAGCTGGACAAAGTTCTCGTTTAAAATTAGGGTTTCAAGGACTTATGTGATTAGATTCAGCCCACCCAGAAAATCCAGGATAATTTTTTCTATTTTCAAATTCTTAACCTTAATTACACCTGCCAAGTTCCTTTTGCCATGTAACATATGTAACAGGGGATAGTTACAGATTCTGGGGATTAAGGTATGGACACCTTGGGAAGAGGTAGATGTCATTTTGCCTACTACAAATCCGTCCCATGGAAGGGTTTAAATTCACTTCCTAAAGAAAATCATCCCTTTCTTTAAACGAGTGTGAAATAAAGGTGTATATATTTTACTTACGTGAAGTATTTATACATGTCTTTACTTATGTGACACAGAGGTGTATGTTCAGAGATAGAGACAATAGTAAAACCAAGGACTCACTCTGGATGAGTAGGCAAAGGAACTAAACACACACTATGGAAAAGGAGTTGCCACCTCTTTCATCCTCAAATTGCATGGCACTTCACCCGTAACTACTAAGAAGCTAACCTATGCTCCTCCTTAAATGTGTATTTCTCTTCTCTGTATTCCATAAAAGAAGACATAACTAGGCATTTTTTTGTTGTTAAAGAAAAGTCACCTCAGGGTGATCTAATTTTGTAATCAGTTGATTAATCAATCTAGGCAAATTTCCAATCTTTCATTCGTTCTTCAAGTCACACACCCACCCCCAATTGAAGCCAAAGCCAAGAATTTCAAAGTCACAGAAGGACAAACATGTCCTGCTAAGACTGCAGGTGAACTTCTGAGAACACCACGGAGGAGAGCTGGTATTGGTACCGGACTTTCAGCTCCAGGTCCACCAAGCCAGTAAAGCCAAATGACTTACAACAAAACCCTACAACAACTATGAAGATAATATTCTAAGCCCCTGTCTACAGTCAAATTCTTGACTATAAATTTTACCTAGAACAGAAGAGTCCCAAATATACCAGCTAGTCCCTTTACAGTGACAGGTAAAAGCCACCAAGCACTTACTACCTGCCAGACACTGTAGTAAGCACTTGACACAAATTGTCTTCTTTACTCCTTTCCATTCCATTAACTCATAAGCTAGGAAATACCATCATCCCCATTTTACAGACAGGAAAACTGAAGCTTAGAGAGTTTAGGTCACACAGCTAAGTAGCAATGGCCCTGATATTTGAGAACCTAGGCAGTCTGGTTTTTAATCACTGGCCTATACTGAACTCTAGATGAAATGAAGTCTCCAATTCTTGGAAAAAATCTTCCCTCCTTAGTTTTCATTTCCTCTCCCCACGTCCCATTCTTGTAGAATTAAACAGCTGAAAGGTAATCAAGTCTTCCCAAATAATTTGTCACCTCCTTTTCAGAACTCTTCCTCCACACAAAGCAACAGCCAAGATGCAACTTCTCCCGACCCTGACTTCGCTTCCCCAAAACAAACTACAGAAGCTCCACCCATCACCTACTTAATCTAGAAATGTTCCAACACTGCAAAAACACACAACGAAAAACAAAATTGGAAAAGTCCTACTCTTTCAAAAGGTCACCAACTAACATATGTATACTCTTAGCCAGGCTTTCATTCTCTCCATACCTCTTTTTCTATCCAGGCTCCTAACTAGCCCTTAATTACAACCTCAGACGTTCTGCCCCACGACTTGGTCCCTTCCCCCTTTCTCCCCAGCAACCCCGCCTGGGGTTCTCCTCACTTTGCACCCACTCTGCAGGTGGGAAGCTCAGCCCCGCCCAGAGGGACCCTAGGAAGGCCCCTACTCCAGCTGCCCAGTTCCGCGGGAGGGTTCACCGCACACTACCCAGCAGGCACCACTCCCTCTGCACCCTCCCCAGAACCCCCGGCGGCCCCACCCCTCAAGCTCCCTTCCCCCTCGGACGACCCCCTCCTCCAAGTTGTCCCCTAGTCCCCACCCAGTCCAGCTCTCTCCTCCGCAATAAGCTGGACTCTGGCAGCCAGTTCCCACCCTCACATAGTCCTCTGCCCCCAAACCTCGCCCTCCGCCCTGGGGGTGGCGCCGGGCCTCCCCGATGGGCTGCAGGGGCCTCGGTTGGTGTATATGTGAAGGTGGGGGCAGGGGAAGGCGACGGGTCGCTCGAGAGTCTGCTGAAAGCGTGAGGGGCGGCCACGCTCCGCTGCTCTATCCTGGGCCCACCCCACCCTCCAACGACCGCGCCTGGCGGCTCCCAATGTACCTGTGGTGGAAGCGGCAGCAGCGGTGGCCGCTCTCCCCTCTGCTCACACAGACAATATGGCGGCGGCGGAGGAGGAGACACACGGCTCGGCCGCCAGCCGCAGGGACCAGAGCGAGGCTGCAGCCGCTGCTGCCGGAAACGGAAACCCCCTCCTACCAGGAGGCGGAGCGAGACAGTTTCCGACTCCGCCCCTAGAGGAATCTCGCTGAGTGCGGCCATGCTGGGATGTCCTATTGTAGCCTTAGGGATTCAGTTCTGGCCTAGGGTGTAAAATGGAAGGAATTATCAACGCAAAGGAGAATAAGGAGACTTGCAATAATTAATCGCATTTTATTTCAATAGTGTTAACAAGTGACGACAGAGAGAACATGAACCTTCCACTAGGTGAACAGTTGGTTTGACCCAAGCTACGATGGCGGTACCCAGGTTTCCCGCACTTCACCCTACTGGCCCCGCCTTTCTTGAAAAGTACCATGCGCGACCTGCAGAGCTGAAGAGTGAAGCATTCTGGGAGCTGAAGTCTCTGTTGCTTTGACCCCCTCGTTTAAAATTAGGGTTTCAACGACACTTTTTCTGTTCAAACTTGGAGTTCGGAAGAAGTGAATGAAAGTTGGACCCCAGGAAGGGCGTGGCGCAGGAGTTTGGGAAGTGGGAATACTAGCTCTCAAGAGACCGAGGCCCAATTCCTTCCTCCTGCAGGAGTCCTGCCTAGAGCTGTGCGTCCAGAATGTAGTGTTTTTTCCCTTCTATCTGCCTCCCACCCCTGCTCTCCTTGCCCAAGCTACCTCCCCAAAACAGCCACAGAGCACTTTCTACCATGCGAAGCTCATCATGGTCTCTTCATCATCAAAAATCTCCCATGGACCACTTTTGTGCACCAAAGATAGCCCAAACTCTTCACTTGACATACAAGGTCCTCCATAATTTGGCCAAACCCTCCTTTCCAGACTCCTATTCAGCCACTCTCGTCTCAAATTCCTGAAGCTTCCACCCACTAAGATTGCAAACAATTCCTGGAACTTGGCTGTGCTGCCTCCCTCCCTTTACTGGCAGTTACTTCTCTTACTGTCACCTCATGGACTGGGTAATTTCTGTATGCCGATTGAATTAATTCAGGGATCTTTTCCTCTAGGGATCTTCTCTCTGTTGAACTCCCTCAAACCCAGGCACCATCAGTCAGTAGCCTGAGCGCCTTAGTCTGTCTCCTCCACCACACTGTGAGACCCCTCTGGACAGGGCTTCATCTGATGATGATCAACCTCTCCTTTGCAGGCCCTGCTAAAAGGAGGGGCATCTAAGTGTTAGTCTCACCTCTGGTGGGACAGAGGTGTGAGCACTGGAACGAGGGTGAGGAGGCCAGGTTATTTCAGTACCAACCATTATCCCTAGCTGTCTCAGAATAGCTGCTTGTCTCAGGAATAGGCCTCTCCACTCTCCACAGCCCTCCTTTCACAGTTTGTCAGCTCACTAGCACCTCCGCTCCCAAAGAGGCGCCTCCTCCCCATGTGGGGTTAGGGCTGGTGGTGGCTGCAGACTTACGGTGATGGCCTCAGGGAAGTGGCTGTGGCCTTCTCTGGGCCTCATCTGCTAGTTAGGCCTGTGACATCTGATCCCAATTGCCTGGGAACCCACAACAGTTGTTCTCTGTGTGTACTTCAACTGGTGACTCCTCACCTCTGGGCCTCAATTTCCCCCTCTTGTGGACTGAGGAGGTTATACAAGATAATCCTAAAGTTTCTGGGAGGTCATCTTCCAGGAAATGATTACCCTTCTACCTACCTCTCTAACATATATTTTTGGCTCTCGTGGCTTCTTTTTTTTCCCAACTATATTCACATTTGTTCAACTCACAACTATTTATTTGCTATGAGCCAGACACTGTGCTAGGTACTGGAGATGTGTTGTGAGCAAGATATACACCAGTTGGTCACTGGTGGAGCTCACCTTCTAAAGTGAGAAGCGAGTAATGCACAGGTAAACAAATGCATAAACAAAGTAATTTCAGGTAGTAGTAAGGGCTATGAAAGGAAAAGACAAGTAGCGGTGAAATAAAGAACTTTAGCTTGAGGGTTCAGAAGGTGGCTTTGAGAAGGGAATAGTAAGTGCAAACCTCCCAAGGCAGGAAAGAGCATGGTAAGTTTGAAGAAGGAGGCCACGGTGGCTGAAGCACTGCAAATAAAGGGAAAAAGAGGAAGAAATATGATGGGAGAGGTGGGCAGGGGATTCAGGTCACGATAAAGAAGCTGGGTTTTCACCTGAGTGTAGTGAAGATTTTTCCCAGGGCTTAGCCTTCATGCCTTTCTGAGCTCAGCCTCTCTTGCAGCATTAGTTCGTTCTTCTTCCAAGTTCTGGCCTCTATCCTTGACTTCATTCAGAGGGCTCACCTGGGCGCACATATACAACCCCTCATACTCATGGAGGACGTTACTGAGCCCCAACTCCTGCATCTACCAGGCCAGACTTGTGTAGGTCTCCGGTCTCAAGAGGCTTCCAATCCCCAGTGTTCACCTAGCTGTGGACTTAACATTTATCCTTACCTCTTACTCTCCCTGACCTGCCACATCACAGCTCTCAGGCTAGTCTTTCTGCAAACAACAGCAGCAAGAGCAACAGTTAAGATGTTGAGAGTATTTGCACTGTGCCACACACTGAATGTTCATCATCTCACTTAATCCTCACGTCAACCTAACGAGGTAGAAACCAAAAGTATCTCACTGTACCAATGAGGAGACTCAGGTTCACAGAGATCCCAGGCCATGCCCAAGGTCACATACCAGAGATGGAGCCTGCATTTCAACCTAGGCCATTAGAGTCTCTCTCTATGTATCTTTTTTTTTTTTTTTTTTTTGAGTCAGGTTCTTGCTGTGTTGTCCAGGTTGGAGTGTAGTGGCATGATCATAGCTCATTATAACCTTGAACTCCTGTGCTTAAGCGATCCTCCCACCTCAGCCTCCTGAGTAGCTGGGACTACAGACATGCACCGCCATGCCTGGCTCATTTTTAATTTATTATTATTGTTATTATTATACAAATGGGGTCTTGCTACATTGCCAGGGCTGGACTTGAATTCCGAGGCTCAAGCAGTTCTCCTGCTTTGGCCTCCCAAAGTGCTAGGATTACAGGCAAAAGTCTTAATCACTGCACTAAGAACCTAAGTGTATTAGCTTTCTATTGTTCCTTAACAAAATCACCGCAAAATACAGTGGCTTACAACAACAATAATTTATTTTATGTTTGTGTGGTGTGGATTGGCAGTTTGGACATGTCTCAGCCAGGACAGCTCTTTTCCATTCTAAGTGGTCTTTCCTGGCTTACTGTCACATTTGCCATGAGTGAGCAGGTCAGCAAACTGGTTGGTTCTCTACGGCCTCATTCACATATCTGGCAGTTGGTTGGGGCTGTTGACTTGAGTGCCTTGGTTCTCCTCCGTGTTGCTTCTTCAGTAAGCTAGTTCAGGCTTCCTTACATGATGGCATCCAAAAGAAAGAAAATAAAAGCAGCAAGATCTCTTCAGACCTAGGCTTAGAAATGCTATTGGGTCATTTCACTGCATTATATTGATCAAAGACAGTCACATGACCAGCTCAGAGTCAAGGAGAGTAGAAATAGATTCCATCTCTTCATGAGAAAAACATCAAATCATATTGCAAGGAGTCATGTGTATAAGGATGGTGGAACTGTTGTGGCCACTTTTGCAAACATTATATTACATAAATAACCACAGGTATGGAACTGGTTGAAGAAATTATGGTACAGCTAGATATGGAGCTATTCACAGCAATGAGAGCTAACATTTTTGAGCACTTAATTTGTGTCAGACACTGTACAAGATGACTTTAACTCATTTAATCCTCATAATAGCTCTCTGTGGCTAGTACATTTTTATTTCTTTATTTATTTGTTGTTTGTTTGTTTATTTTGAGATGGAGTCTCTCTCTGTTGCCCAGGCTGGAGTGTAGGGGCAGGATCTCGGCTCACTGCAACTTCCGCATCCTGAGTTCGAACGATTCTCTACCCTCAGCCTCTCTAGGAGCTGGGATTACTGTCATTTGCCACTATGCCTGGCTAATTTTTTGTATTTTTAGTAGAGAGGGGGTTTCACCATGTTAGCCAGGATGATCTCTATCTCCTGACCTCATGATCTGCCTGCCTCTGCCTCCCAAAATGTTGGGATTACAGGCCACCACGCCCGGCCAGACAGTACATTTTTAATCCCCATTTTAGAGATTAAGCACACCAAGTCTCAGAGACGTTAAACAACTAGTCCAACGTCACACAGCAAGTGACAAAGCCATTGAAAACAATGAGGACAGTATTATGTCCTAACATAGAAATCTGGCCCTGACATTCTGTTATGTAATACAAAGCAAGAGACAAACAGTAGTTTGGTCAGAAAACATTTTTTTCTGAGATGGAGTTTTGCTCTTGTCGCCCAGGCTAGAGTGCGGTGGCGTGATCTTGGCTCACTGCAACCTTTGCCTTCCGTTTTCAAGTGATTCTCCTGCCTCAGCTTCCCCCAGTAGCTGGGATTACAGGTGCCTGCCATCATGCCTGGCTAACTTTTTGTATTTTTGTAGAGACGGGGTTTCACCAAGTTGGCCAGGCTGATCTCGAGCTTCTGACCTCAGGTGATCTGCCTGCCTTGGGCTCCCAAAGTGCTGGGATTACAGGCGTGAGCTGCTGCGCCTAGTCAGAAAACATTTAAAAAGCAGCCAGGTGTGGTGGCTCACGTCTGTAATCCCAGCACTTTGGGCAGCCGAGGCAGGTGGATCACCTGAGGTCAGGAGCTCGAGACCAGCCTGACTAACATGGTGAAACCCCATCTCGACTAAATAAATATAAAAATTAGCCAGTTATGGTGGTATGCGCCTGTAATCCTATCTACTCGGGAGGCTGAGGCAGGAGAATTGTTTGAACCCGGGAGGCGGAGGTTGCAGTGAGCCACAATTGTGCCACTGCACTTCAGCCTGGGTGACAAAGTGAGACAGTCTCAAAAAAAAGAAAATATTTTAAAAGTACATTAAAAAATTAGAAGATGTATGTCTTATAAAAATTAGTAGAATAAAAATTTTTATATGTCTTATAAATTAGTAGATATATGTCTTATAGTTTTAGATAAATTCAGGGAGTATTTACTACAAACTATCAATAGAACTTATCTTTAAAGAGGAGAAAAGCGGATAACTATTATTTAAACACCTCTGTTTGTATTGTTTGAATTTTTTTTTTTGAGACAGGGTCTTGCTCTGTTGCCCAGGCTGAAGTGCAGTGGCACGATCACAGCTTACTGCAGCCTCAACCTCCAGGGCTCAAGCGGTCCTTGCACTTCAGTCTCCCAAGTAGTTGAGACCACAGTTGTGTACCACCATGCCTGGCTAATTTATTTTTATATTTTGTAGAGACAAGATCTCCCCATGTTGGCCATGCTGGTCACAAACTCCTGGACTCAAGTGATCCCCCCTCCTTGGCCTCCCAAAGTGCTGGAATTATAGGCATGAAGCCTCTCCTTCTTTGAATTTTTTTACAGTAATCATAAATTTTTACTTCAATACCTTACAAAGAAGAAAATGTTTTAAAAATGTCCTTCAACTTGGCTCCCACCTATATCTTTCTCTACTTGGTTTTCTTTTTTGATACCACCCCAGCCCAACCCCTTATCAATTCTGGCCCCAAGTTTCGTGGCTACCTTGAGGGTCCTTCCTCTCTCCCTCTGCAGTGCGTCCTGCTTGCTGCTGGGGGAAAGTTGATTCACCGTCATGTTCTGTTTTTGTCTAAGAGTTTTCAATGGTATTGCATTGCCTGCATAGAAAGTCCAAACCCTTTAGCCTGGTGTTTTGGGTGTTAATAAATTTGACTCCAACTTGGTTGGATTCCAGCTCTGTCACTGACTAGCAGTATAAAGTTGGACAAGTTATTAGATCTCTCTGAGCCTCACTTTACACGTCTTTTTTAAAAAAATTGAAAGAAAAGCCCGGGCACGGTGGCTCACGCCTTTAATTCCAGCGCTTTGGGAGGCCAGGGCGGGTGGATCACCCGAGGTCAGGAGTTTGAGACCAGCCTGGCCAACATGGTGAAACTCATTTCTACTAAAAATGCATAAATTAGCTGGGCGTGGTGGCATTCACCTATAATTCCAGCTACTCAGGAGGCTAAGGCAGAAGGATTGTTTGAACCCAGAAGATGGAGGTTGCAGTAAGCCGAGATGCTGCCACTGCACTCCTGCCTGGAGGACAGAGCAAAACTCCTTCTCAAAAAAAAAAGAAAAAAAAAAGAAGATGTAGCATTACATATTTTGCGGCAAATTAGATAACTGTTCAATGACTGTTCACTTTCTCCCCCAGCCAGGAGCAATTGATACTTTCCTGCCTCATTGATATTAGGCTTGGCCATATGGTTTGCTTTGGCCAGTGAAATTTTCCTTATCAGTGACAGTGTGCAAATTCCAGCCTAGGCCTTAAGAGGTCTCTCTTGTTTCAATTGGCCCTCTTAGAATTTTCGCCTCTACCAGGAAGTGTGAGCTGTCACTGGTGCCTTACATCTTTTGAAACAGACCTCCAATCAAGGTTGTGGTAGGCAAGTCTGAGATAAGAATAGTTTTGTACTTTTTAGTTTTAGTTTTTAGTTGGTATTAATTAAATTATAATTTATAGTTTTTCATTAACTCCATATTTTTGAATGAGAGGAAGTTAAACAGGTGGGAAGAGAAAGTTCTGTCTCAATTTGGGAAAGCAGTCGCTTCTGTCCAAACCTCCAGCATCAAACAGGCTGGTCCCAGAAGAATAAAAGACACATGTTGTAGACCTGAAATTGAGTCAACCCCAGCAGATCCTATCCAAGATCAGCCAAAATCAAATGACTGCAGATGAGAGAAGAAGAAATCAATGTTAGCTTCTGTCAGCACAGAGTCTAAGGGTAGTTTGATACGAGACATTTTTATAGGAATAGCCAACTGATAGATTCACATCATTATTTAACCCTTTTTCCAGGGTTAAATAAATGAATTCAGTAAACTTAAAAATACAGTGGCGCATAGGCTGGGTGTGGTGGCTTATGCCTGTAATCCTAGCACATTGGGAGGCCAAGGCAGACAGACTACCTGAGGTCAGGAGTTCAAGACCAGCCTGGCCAACATGGTGAAACTCCGTCTCTACTAAAAATACGAAAAAAATTAGCTGGATGGGGTGGCACGCACCTGTAATCCCAGCTACTCTGGAGGCTGAGACAGGAAAATCACTTAAATCCAGGAGGCGGAGGTTGCAGTGAGCCGAGACCATGCCACTGCACTCCAGCCTGGGTGACAAAGAGCAAAGCTCCATCTCAAAAACAAAACAAAGCAAAGCAAAACAAAATGCCAGGTGTGGTGGCTCATGCCTGTAATCCCAGCACTTTGGGAGGCTGAGGTGGGTGGATCGCAAGGTCAGGAGTTCCAAACTAGCCTGGCCAAGATGGTGAAATCCTGTCTGTACTAAAATTACAAAAATTAGCTGGGCGCAGTGGCGGACACCTGTAATCTCAGCTACTCGGGAGGCTGAGACAGGAGAATTGCTTGAACCTGGGAAGCGGAGGTTGTAGTGAGCCAAGATCGCACCACTGCACTCTAGCCTGGGCAACAGAGCAAAACCCTGTCTTGAAACAAAAACAAAAAACAAAAAACAAACAAACAAAAATACTGGCACATAGCAAGGATGTAATCCATGTGAACCACTATTACTGGGGGTGCAACTGTGAACAAAACAAAGCCCCATATATGGAGAGGTATATGGGATGTATGGGCAGCTGGTGATGAGTGTTATGGAGAAAAATAAAGCAGGGAAGGGAGAGGGAGTGCTGAGGTAAAATTTCAAATGGGATCATCAACGAAACTTCAATGGAGGGTGAAACTTGACCAAATACCTGGAAAAAGTGAGGCGAGGAGCCAGAAAGTATGTGAGAGAAGATTGCTCCAAGCAGAGGGAATTAGGATGGGCAAAGACCGTGAAGTGGGCTCCTGCCTGGCGAATTTCAGGAATGGTCAGTAGATAGGACAGCTGAGCCGAGTGAGTGGCTGATCTCAGCTGGGCTCTGCTGGGGTTGACTCAAATTCAAGTCGACTATGTGTGTCTTTTATTGTTCTGGGACCAGCCTGTTTGAGGCTGGAGGTTCGGACAGAAGGGGAAGGCAGTGTCTCAGAGACTCATGAGGGGCTGGATCGTGCACAGCTATGTAGGCTATTGTGAGGACTCACTTCTGCTCTGAATGAGGTGAGGGGCTGTGGGAGGGGTTTGACCAGATGGAGGGCAGGCTCTTCTATATATTTTTACAGGATTTTTCCAGCTGCTGGTGTGGAATAAATGGACCGGGGAAGAGGGCTGAAGCAGGAAGAAAAGATGAGAAGCTACTGCTACAAGCCAGACAAGAGATGGTGATGGTTTGAACCACAGTTGGACTCCAAGGTTCTTTTCAAAGTAAAGTCGAAAGAATTTCCTGATAGGTTTGGTATGGGGTGTTTGAGAAAAAAGGAATTGAGGATGACTCCAAGGCTTCTGGCCTGAGGAACTGAAAGAAGGAGTTTGCCGGTAACTGGGATGAAGGCTATAGAAGAGAACTTCTGGGGGCAGGTGGAGAAAGAGAGGAGGAATTAGCAGTTCCATTTGGGACTTGTTAAATTTAAGTGAGCTATGAGACTTCCAAGTGCAGATGACTAATCAGAAGTTAAATGTATGAATCTGAGCCCCGGAGAGAGGTCCAGGCTGGGAAGTTATTATGCACTGAATTGTATCCTCCCCAAATTTAAATATTGAAACCCTAAGCCCCAATGTGACACTATGAGGAGATAGGGCCTTTAAGGAGGTTACGAGAGATCATAGAGTGGGTCCTAATTCAACAGTACTGTTGTCCTTACAGGAAGATGAAGAGAGATCAGAGTCCGTTCTCCCCCCATGCATGCACAAAGAGGAAAGGCTGTGTGAGGACACAGCAAGAAGGCAGCCGTTTACAAGCCAGGCAGAGAGCCTTCACCAGAAACCTTCCCTGACAGCAGCCTGATCTCAGACTTCCAGCCTCTCAGTGAGAGGCTGAACTGTGAGAAAATAAATTTCTGCTGTTTAATCCTTTCAGTCGGTGGTATTTTGTTATGGCAGTTCGAGCAGACAACTACTGAGTCATCAACAGAGAAATGGTATTGACTGATTGATTGATTGATTGATTGAGATGAAGTCTCACTCTGTCACCCAGGCTGGAGTGCAGTGGCATGATCTCTGCTCACCACCACCTCCGCTTCCCAGGTTCAAGTGATTCTCTTGCCTCAGCCTCCCGAGTAGCTGGGATTACAGGCTTGCACCACTGCACCTGGCTAATTTTTTGTATTTTTGGTAGAGATGTAGTTTCACCATGTTGGCCAGGGTGGTCTTGAACTCCTGACCTCAGTAATCTATCCACCTTGGCCTCCCAAAGTGCTGGGATTACAGGCATGAGCCACTGTGCCCAGCTGAGAAATGGTTTTTAAAGCCATGAAGGGCCGGGCACAGTGGTTCATGCCTGTAATCCCACAACTTTGGGAGGCTAAGTCAGGCGGATCACTTGAAGTCAGGAGTTCGAGGCCAGCCTGGTCAACATGGTCAAACCCCATCTCTACAAGAAATACAAAAATTAGTCAGGCGTGGTGGCGGGTGCCTGTAATCCCAGCTACTTGGGAGGCTGAGGCAGGAGAATCGCTTGAACCCGGGAGGCAGAGGTTTCGGTGAGCCGAGATGGAGCCACTGCACTCCAGCCTGGGCGACAAGAGCAAGACTGTCTCAAAAATGAATAAATAAAAAATAAAGCCATGAGGCTGGGTGAAATTGCCAATGGAATGAGTGTAGACAGAGAAGAAGGAAGACCAAGGACTGAGCCCTGGGGCATCCAATAGTGAGAGACAAGGAACCAGCAAAGAAGCCTGACAAGGAGCTGCCAGTGGGGTAGGTGTCCCGGGGACCAAGTAAAAAAAGCATTTCATGGAGGGAGTGTTGATCCCCTGTATCAGATGCTGCTGAGGGGTCAGAAAAAGATAAGAACTCAGAACTGATTTGTGAAGTGGAGGGCATTGTTTTGACAGGGGAGAGTGTAGGTAGATCAGTGGGAGCAAAAGTCTGATTGGGGTGGGATTAAGAGAGAATAGGAGAAAATGTAAATATAGACATAGAAAAAAAGGAAAAAAGGAAGGAAGGAAAGAGAGCTCTTTTTAAGAGTAGAAATCTGGGCCGGGCACGGTGGCTCACCCTTGTAATCCCTTCCCTTTGGGAAGCCGAGGCGGTTGGATCACCTGAGGTCAGGATAAGCCTGGCCAACATGGTGAAAACCCATCTCTACTAAAAATACAAAAAATTAGCCGGGTGTGGTGGCTCATGCCTGTAATCCCTGCTACTCAGGAGGCTGAGGCAGGAGAATTACTTGAACCCAGGAGGCGGAGGTTGCAGTGAGCTGAGATCATGCCATTGCACTCCAGTCTGGGCAATAAGAGTGAAACTCCATCTCAAAAAAAAAGAGTAGAGGTCGGGCACGGTGGCTCACGCCTGTAATCCCAGCATTTTGGGAGGCCGATTTGGGCAAATTACGACATCAGGAGTTTGAGACCAGTCTGGCTAACATAGTGAAACCCCGTCTCTACTAAAAATACAAGGGGTGTGGTGGTATGCA
Source organism: Cacajao melanocephalus (assembly GCA_963573385.1). NCBI lineage: Eukaryota > Metazoa > Chordata > Mammalia > Primates > Pitheciidae > Cacajao > Cacajao melanocephalus. The sequence continues at coordinate 13,892 of CAUYLG010039657.1, forward strand.
CCTGTAATCCCAGCTATTTGGGACGCTGAGGCAGGAGAATCGCACGAACCTGGGAGGCAGAGGTTGTGGTGAACCGAGATTGCACCATTGCACTCCAGCCCAGGTGACAGAGCGAGACTCTGTCTCAAAAAAAAAAAAAAAAAAAAAATGTAGAAAGCCAGTGAATAAATGTAGAAGCATAGGAGTTGGCAACCACCATAGGAGAGAATCATTAACAGTCACTGCAGTAGTGGATTAAAGTTTAATGAGAAACCGGGCATTTGCACAGTCTTAGACTATCTCTCCCCAAGATACTTATTAATTACAAAGGGTAAAATAGTAACTTTACAGTGGAAAAACCCAACAGACACCACATCGACCAAGTGGTTGTCAGGCAGGACAAAAGATGCCACTGAAGCTAGCATCATTCAAGTAAAGTGAGGCCAGTCTACCTGGTGGTATGTTTTTCTCCAGCCACCTTCCACTGCAGGGGGACAAACACGGAGGGATATGGAGTTGGCACCAACCAGCAGGTGTTTAGCCAGAGAGAGGCAAGGGTTCTTGGGAGTGTGCAGCACCGTGGGGATAAAGTGATACCATGGCTGTAATCCACAAGGAGGGAAGTGAGGACAAGGAAACACCAAGGTTCGGAGAGGTTAAGTGACTCACCCAACCTTGCACAGCTAGTGAGTAGTGAGCTGGTCTCTGCATCCAGGCAGTGTGGCTCAAAGCTTATTCTCTCACCAGCCCCGCACACATAGGCTGTCCGCAGTGGGTAGCATAGCATCTGGCACATGTAGCCTCTGCTAACAAGTGAATTAAATTGTACCTGGGGTTCTCTCTGCCTTTCGTTCTGTGCCTCCAAAGAATGCTAACAACGACAACAATAACGACAACAAAATACTAGCTTCTTCCTTCCCTTCAGGCTGTCTTTGATGTCTTAGCAAGCATGGTGAAGGAGATGGACCATCAGTCTCCTTTGGGTGCCCATTGGTTCATGCCTGCAATCTGGTTTTCAGCAGGTCATTCTTAGCACGTACTCTGGGGCAGACACTTTCTTGGGTTCTCAGCACATGGCAGGAAACATGCCAGTGTTCCTGGCCTGGTGGAGCTCAGTCAAGTGGGGAGAAGATAAGCAGACAAATCTATCATTGCAAACTGGGATTATTGCCAAGAGAGACAAGTGGGCGGGGTATGAGAACGCATGAGAGTAAAGCTGACCTGGTGGAGGGAGGGAAGAAGAGTTTATCCAAAGAAGGCCAGGAAGGGGTGGCCCATGGGGCTGACCAAAGAGGAGAAACAGTACGGGCAAAAGTCCTAAGATAGGAGCCTGTCTGTTAACGGCATTATCAGGGAGGTCAATGTGGTCTAGACATACACGGAGAGGCTGGAAGGTGGGAGGGAACATTGTGGGAAATTAGATGGGAGAGATTGGCAGGGTCCAGTACACCCTGTAGAGGAGTTTGACTTAAGAACAATAGGGTTTAAGCAGGGTAATGACTTCATAAAGTCTTACATTTATCAGCCAGGTGTGGTGGCTCACGCCTGTAATCCCAGCACTTTGGGAGGCCAAGATAGGCAGATTGTTTGAACTCAGGAGTTCAACATGGGGAAATCCCATCTCTAAAAAATATACAAAAATTAGCAAGGCATGACGGTGTGCACCTGTATTCCCAGCTACTTGGTGGGGCTGAGGCAGGAGGATTGTGTGAACCCAGGAGGTTGAGGCTGTAGTGAGCCAAGCCTCAGTGACAAAGTGAGACCCTGTCTCAACAACAACAAAAACATATGTTACATTTATGAAAGATCTCTTTGGCTGCTGGGCCAGGAGCCAGCACGGAGGACAGGAGGCAGGGGAGAGTGGAGGTATGGGAGGAGGGAAGGCAGGGAAGGAGTGGAGGTGTGGGAGAAGGGGAGGCTGGGAG
>CAUYLG010039658.1:0-14313 GCA_963573385.1 Cacajao melanocephalus
CACCCAATACAGGAACACCCAGATACATAAGGCAGGTTCTTAATGACTTACAAAGAGACTTAGACTCCCACACACTAATAGTGGGAGACTTTAACATTACACTGTCAATACTAGACAGATCAACGAGATAGAAAATTAACAAGGATATCCAGGACTTGAACTCAGACCGGGAACAAGTAAACTTAACAAATATTTACGGAACTCTCCACCCTAAATCCACAAAACATACATTTTTCCCAGTATCACATTACACCAATTTTAAAAGTGACCACATAATTGGAAGTAAATCACTCCTCAGCAATTGCATAGCATTTCACAGGTTTAAATAAAATATTGGTTGGCTGCTTGTTTATTTTCATCCCTTATTCCTTCCTGTCTCCATTGTTAAGCACAATTATTGGCATAAAAGCGGTTTTTAATACCCATTTTTAGACTGCATTCTAGCCTGGGCAATAGAAAAGAATCCTGTTCTCTCTCCCTCTTTCTCTTTCTTTCTCTCTTTCATTCTTTTTTCTTTCTTTCTTTCACTCTTTCTTTCTTCTTTTCTCTTTCTTTCAAAAAAAAATAAATAAAAATAAATAAAAATAAATAAGAAAGGGCACAACCCAGTCTATGGAAAATACAAAGAGCCACACTTGGGGAAAATAGCTTGGCAAATGGCTGCCTTTGGTGAATACCTGGAGTACACTTCTAGAAGGAGATTCAAAGTTCATACACTGGACCTCTCCCCTCGCGTCCCCTCTCCCCCTTACCTCGGATCACGGAAAGTGAAGTAGGGTGGGGGAAGGGAGCAATGGCAACGTGGACACTCAAGGCAGCGGACAGAGTAACCAAAAAGAGTAGTTCCCGGGGCAGAGACAGAAGGCTGTTGCAGAGGTGAAAGGGAAAGACGGTGGGCGGATGGAGAGGTGAGGGCAAGAGAGTGACAGCAGGGACACGGCAGGGCTGGAGGAGTGGGCGAGAGCCAGAAAAGAGGAGGCTCAGGAGTAAAAGGGTGGAAGGCCAAGAGTAACAGCGCAGAGCGGGATCCGGGACGAGGGAGGGTATGAAGTGAGGGCTGGGCATGGGACAGGGCCGCACAGATTATAAACACGAGGTCCGGTCAAAAAGGGGCTGGGCCAAGTAGGTGGTCCCGCCCGGGGATGGTTCAGGGAGTGGACGGAAAAGATCCAAGCCCTGGCTTCACGGTCCCTTGGCGCCACCCTCACTCGCCTGCAGGATCTGGGCTCGCACTGCCGCCGCCGCCGCCACCACCGCCGCCATGGCTCTCGGCCGCCCTAGCTCCGCACCCCGCGCGTCTACTGCCCAGAAGCACTACAGCTGCCAGGCCTCGCCCTCCATCCTGCCGGGCTTCCTCATTGGTGGGGAGGACTATTTTTTCCAGCCAGTCACGCGAACTAACACCTGATTCCGCCCCTCACACCCCAGTCCTGTGAATAAGTGATTGGTCAGGAGCGAAAAAACTCTCGCCCTCTCCCACCTCAGCCAATGCTGTTGGCGGAGGTAGAGAAGACACCCCTGACTCGGACACTCCACACTGTGCACACGGGGAAGACGCCCCCTAACCCGGAACTCCGATTGGCCAAGGGCGCAACCGAGGCCCCGCCCTCTCACCGAGAAAAGTAAATAAGACCCTCCAAGAATTTTGCGTTCGCTCCGCCTCAACAACTGTGCAAGGGGCGTGGCTATGATTAGGGGCGGGGCTAGGCAAAGATTGCCCTATGCGGCGAGAGAATGAGACTAGGCTGCGAGTTGGGGATAGGATTTCTCTTTGGGGGAGTGGCTTATGGATCCTCGTTTTCCCGCCGACGGTTGGCCACGTCACGTGACATGGGTTGGAAGATGGCGTCTCCCACAGACGGTAAGAGCCGGCTTGTAGATCTTTGCCTGCAGCCTCCTTCTTTGCTCTACTGGCAACTGTACTCTGTCTCTGCCCCTCGAACATACATTTCTTTCTTGGGCTCTTCTCCTTTCCCTTTTACTTTTTTACTTGAGATCCATCGCCGTCTTCAGCTCACTGGTTCTTCACAGCAGCTCCGGAGGTGCCCAGTTTCCCTGCTCTGTACCAGGCGTGTGGAGGAGGGCACTAGGGAGGGACTCATTTTGGGTAAAAGGACAGGGGGTTGCCCTGGTCCTTCCTTATTTCTATTTGGGTGAGGCTGAGGGCCTCGGAGGAGATGTTATTGGAGAAAAGGACGTGCCTTACAGTAGTCTCCTTGGAGTATCACACTGAAGGATCAGTTTTCTTCTGATTGAGCGCACGGATGGAACGATTCTCACAAACTCTAGCAGTGGCTGCTGGCTGACCTCATCTCGATACTGAACCGCAAGAGAAACATGATCTCTCTCCTGTCTCTTCAGTTTGGGACCACTGCCATGGCAGCAAGATAAGCGGGGGACGTTCTCGCCCCCCTCACCGTGAGAGTCGCGAGGAGAATGAGTATTGAGCTTTTAAGTGTTGTCTTGCCCAGGTCGCAACCTCTTTTGCATCTGCTTTTTGTGTTGTTTTTTCAGGCTGTGAATGAACGATTTCTGTTTATGTATTGTAAAATGCAAGTCATTTCAAGTAACAATTAGGTTGTCTTAGTATATTCCTATGCTTTTGCGCTCGGTTCTGCTTTAGAGAGTTAGGGTCTTGCAGTCATTTTTAAACTCATTTTTGGTTCTGCCGTTCCCATCCCAACTATATATATATCGATTTCATTGATATATAGGTTTCCCTCCCTTAGACAAACACATTTTGTATTTGGAAGGAATCTTGAAAGTTCATTACAGGAATGAGGAAATTGAAGTCAAGATAAGCTGTATTAAGTACCTGCTACATGAAACGCATAATGCTAGGTGCTTTGAGAGACCAAAAGATGACTCAAACATATAAACATTTTTTTTTCAGTTTCAGATCTCTTTTTAGATGTCACTTCCCAAAAAGTCTCTTAGAACACAGTATCCGAAGTCGCTCTTGCCCACCGTTATTCATTATCTCAGTATCTTCCTTGTCAGCATAGTAATTCTGTTAACTTTGCCCCTTTCACTCTAGATTATAAATTCCAAGTTTGTCTTGTTTATAGTTGGATCCCGGGGTTTAGCACAGTGCCTGGCGAACAGTAGGTCTTTAATTAGCATTTATTGAAAGATTGATTAGATATATGCAGAAATAGTATATTACTTGATCTTAAGTTTTAAGTTCAGCCGAGTCTTAAAAGTTTTTGAGCCGGGCGCGGTGGCTCACGCCTGTAATCCTAGCACTTTGGGAGGCCGAGGTGGGTGGATCACCTGAGGTCAAGGAGTTCAAGACCAGCCTGACCATCATGGTGAAACCCCATCTTGAAAAAAAAAAAAAAAGTTTTTGAGCACAGGTACATACTGTATTAGAAATTATGGCTGGATGTGGTGGTTCATGCCTGTAATCCCAGGACTTTGGGAGGCTGAGGCGGGCAGATTGCCTAAGCTCAGGAGTTCAAGACCAACCTAGACAACATGATGAAACCCAGTCTCTACAAAAAAATACAAAAATTAGCTGGGCGTGGTGCCACGCACCTGTAATCCCAGCTACTTGGGGGCTGAGGCAGGAGAATCTCTTGAGCCCTGGGGTAGAGGCTGCAGTGAACCATGTTCATGCCGCTGAACTCCAGTCTGGGTGACAAAGCAAGACCCCCGTCTCAAAAAAAAAAAAAAAAAGGAAAAAAAAGAAATTATGGATGTTTGGAGTCAAAAGAGAGTCTCCTGCCTGGGTGTTCTCTTGTTAAAATGTCCTTCTCTTGCCAGAAAGAAGGGCATGTAAAAAGCAAGGCAAGGGAATAGGGAGTTACTGTTAACGGGTACCAAATTTCAGTTTGGGTAGGTGAAAAACATTCTGGAAATGAATGTGCTGATGATTGCACAATTAGTGTACTTAATACCACTGAACTGTATACTTAAAAGTTGTTAAAATGGTCAAATTTATGTATATTTCACCACAATTTAAAATAAGAAAGCCAAGTGATAGAAGTAGAGGTAATTGTTATTAAATTTTTTAGTTTATTTTTAAATTGTTTTTACAAATTTTGGGGATTTTAAAGATGTGTTCCTTGAGTTGGATTTTTTTCCCTGTCTTCTCTCAATTTAGTTTCCTTTCTTTGGCCAGGAAGAGTATTAAAAACATTATATTTTTTTCCTTTTGTCTTCTAGCCATCTCTATGGTCACTTTATTTGCACTCTTTATTTTTTAAGTTTTCATTCTTATCTCTTACAGAGTTTCACTCTTCTCCACCTAATCTTTTCTTTTTAATCTGACAAAATCAAGTCAAGCACTTTGAACTTAAATTTGTCTTCAAAATATTCCATGGCCTAGCTCTCTCACTTCTATTTTTGGTGTTCCACCTGTCACTGTCTTTAAAATTTAATTCAAACGATATTGATTTTAAAATGTTTTTCATTTACTCTTTTGTCTTTTTCATGCTAAATTTGCTGGAACTTCTTTGAAAAGGAGAAAACTGAAATTCAAATACAGCCATCTAATTACTTAATTTGTGAGAGTAAGACTCGCAGCAGAGTTATATCCCAGAATGTATCGTAAGGTAACCCGTGTAGGTTATTAGATCCTACCCCCAATAATTTTTTTTTTTAATTTTCTTTTAGAGACAGGGTCTCTTTCTATTGCCCATGCTGAAATGCAGTGGTATGATTATAGCTCCCTGCACCCTCAAAGGCTCAAGTGATCATCCCATCTCAGCCTCCCAAGTAGCTGATACTACAGGCTCACGCCACCATGCCCAGCTAATTTATTGTTATTATTATTTATTTTGTTATGAGATGGAGTCTCATACTGTCAGCCAGGCTGGAGTGCCATGGCACCATCTTGGGTCACTGCAACCCCCGCCTCCCGGGTTCAAGTGATTCTCATGCCTCAGCCTCTTCAATAGCTGGGATTATAGGCACATGCCACCACACCTGGCTAATTTTTGTATTTTTAGTAAAGATGGGGTTTCACCATGTTGCCCAGGCTGGTCTTAAACTCCTGACCTCAGGTGATCAACTCACCTCGGCCTCCCAAAGTGCTGGGATTACAGGCATGAGCCACCGTGCCCACCTTATTATTTTTTGTAGAGATGGAGTCTCACTCTGTTGCCCAGGCTGGTCTCAAACTCCTGGGCTCAAGCAATCTTCCTACCTCAGCTTCCCAAAGCGCTGGGGTTACAGACATGAGCCATTGCACCTGGCCCAATAAATATTTTTGTTATGGTTGAGCTTTCCATCAGTAACGTTCTTCAGAAATTGATAACAAAGAGAAGCTAATTTTTAGATGCTTTAGTTAAAGCAATATATTAGTTGAGTTTTTTACAATTAAAATGCCATTGGAAATTCCTTTGGGATATTTGGCAAAACAAATTCAGTTTAGAGAAAAGTACATGTTGAAAAATTTTGTACATATGTATATTTTCTGGGGAGTGAGTTTATAGTTTTTTTTTTTTCCAGGCTTCCAAAGATGTGGCTTGCCCAGAAAATGTTAAGAACTGCTGTTTATAGCATTAAATGAACTAGTTATGCAACTGGTTAGCATACTGAGCATACAGTAAAAACTCAACAAATGTTAATATTGAGTACCACTGTGTGCAAGGGAAGAGTGGAAGGGAAATGATATCAAATAATTAGGCAGAGGCTGAATCATGTAAGATTTTATGGAGCATGGTAGATACACATTGACAGATTTAGCTGGAGGAACTTTAAGCTGGAGAGTGACATGAACTGATTGATATTTTAAAAAATCAATTCTGGCCACTTTATGGAGAATAGATTTGGGGGTGTGAAGGGGAAAGGGTAAGAATGGGAGCAGAGAGATCTGTCGAGAGGCTATTGAAGTAGTCCAGGAAAGAAGTGATGGTTCCTTGGATTATTTGATTTCAGGGCGTATTTCGAAGGTAGAAACAACTGGATTTACTGGTGGATTGGTTATGGAAGGATGAAGGAAAAGAAAGTATGAAGGTTGATATCTGAGTTTTTGATTTGAGAATTGGGGTTTATGGTGGTGCTATTTCTTGAGATGGAAGAAGATTGGATTAGGGGAATGTGGTTTTGAAGATAATTAGGTTTAAGTGGGTTTTTTTTGTTTGTTTGTGGTATTTTTTTTTTTTTTTTAAGACAGTCTTGCTCTGTCGTCCAGACTGGTGTGCAGTGGCACGATCTTGACTCACTGCAACATCCGCCTCTCAGGTTCAAGTGATTCTTCTGCCTCAGCCTCCCAAGTAGCTGGGATTACAGATGTCTGCCACCATACTTGGCTAATTTTTATATTTTTAGCAGAGATGGGTTTTCACCATGTTGTCCAGGCTGGTCTCTAACTCCTGACCTCAGGTGGTCTACTCGCCTCGGCCTCCCAAAGTGCTAGGATTACAGGTGTGAGCCACTGCACCGGGCTGTTTTTTTGTTTTGTTTTTGATACAAAGTATGGCTCTATCACCCAGGCTGGAGTGCAGCTGCGTGACCTTAGCTCACTGCAGCCTCTGTATCCGGACTTAAGCCATCCTCCTACCTCAGCCTCCCAAGTAGCTGAGACTACAGGCTGACACCACCATACCTGGCTAATTTTTAAATTTTTTGTAGAGATGGGTTTTCACCATGTTGGCCGGGCTGGTCTCAAACTCTTGAGCTCAAGCAATCCACCCACCTTGGCCTCCCAAAGCACTCAGATTACAGGCATGCACCACTGTGTCTGGCCTTAAGTGTCTTTTTTTTTTTTTTTCTGGAGACAGAGTCTCGCTCTGTTGCCCAAGGTGGAGTGCAGTGGCGCAATCTTGGCTCACTGCAACTTCTGCTCCTGGGTTCAAGTGATTCTCCTGCCTCAGCCTCCCTAGTAGCTGGGATTACAGGTGCCCGCCACCATGCCTGGCTAATTTTTTGTATTTTTTAGTAGAGACAGGGTTTCACCGTGTTACCCAGGCTGGTCTTGAACTTCTGACCTCATGGTCCACCTGCCTCAGCCTCCCAAAGTGCTGGGATTACAGGTGTGAGCCACCGCGCCTGGCCAGTTTTTTATGTCTGTAAATAGGGATTCAAGTAACCATTTGGATGTAAACCTTTGTAGTTCTTTAGAAAGATGGGGACTAGAAATATAAATATGAAACAATTGGCATACAGATGAAGACAAAATCCTCATGCTGAAATAGGAGAGTTCCCTGACCCTAGGACATGTGACACGGGTGTGGCTTGTCTGTGTGCACTCAAACCTCTTGTGGGAGTAGGAACATGTAGACGAGCAGGTGTAGGAGTCAGGGCAAATGCTTTTAGGCTCCAGCCCCACGGTAGCGTCTAGGAGTGGGTGCCTGTGACTCCCAAAGCCCAAGTGGGCATTTTTTTTTTTTTGAGATGGGGTCTCACTCTGTTGCCCAGGCTGGAGTGCAGTGGTGTGGTCTTAGCTTACTGCAACCTCTGTCTCCCAAGTTTAAGCGATTCTCCTACCTCAGCCTCCCCAGTAGCTAGGATTACAGTCATATGCCACCACATCTGACTAATTTTTGTAGTTTTGATAGAGACAGGGTTTCATGATGTTAGCCAGGCTGGTCTTGAATTCCTGACCTCAAGTGATCTGCCTGCCTTGGCCTCCCAAAGTGCTGGGATTACAGACATGAGCCACCATGCCTGGCCAGTGCACTCTTAGCTTTGCTGTCTGCAGATGCTTAAGTGTTAAGCAGCTCAGTGCCCTCTTGGTACCCAAGTCCTTGTCTGTGTCCAGGAAGAATCAGGTCGCACACAGACTTGAAGGATGGTGAATGCGGGCGTTTTATTGAGTGGTGGAAGTCTCTCTCAGCGGGATGGATGAGGAGCTGGAAAGGGGATGGAGTGGGAAAATGATCTTCCCTTGGAGTTTGGCCATTCAGCTTCCAGTCCTTTCTCTTACCGTCCCCAGTCAAACTCCTCTCGGCATTCAGACACTCCTCTTCTTTCTGATGTGCTGTTCTGCAGTTCTTCTGCCCTTCTGTTCATCTCCTTGTAGAGCCTGAGGTTTGGGGTTTATATGGGTATAGAATAGTGGGGCATGGTGGGCCAAAAGGCAACTTTTGGGCATGAAAACAGGAATGCCTATTCCCATTTTTGGCCGCAGGTTTCCAGGCTTGAGGGTGGGGCCTTTGCTGGGGAACCACCCTCTTCCACCTGGTATTTCCCTGTCTCCTGTTCATATCAATTTATGGGACTAAGTGAGTTAGAGAGTGGAGCCAGTGTAGGATGGGACCTTAGAGGAAAAAGAAAAGGAAAAAGGAAAGTCAATAAAGTAGGAGAGAAACCAGCATAGTAGTTTTATAGAAGCTGGGAGTAGTGTTTCAAGGAAAATGGTATGTGTTTGCTTCAAAGAGGTCACATAAGACAAAACAGTCCGGGTATGGTGGCTCATGGCTATAATGCAAGCACTTTGGGAGGCCTAGGCGGATCGATCACCTGAGGTTAGGAGTTTGAGACAGCCTGGCCAACATGGCAAAACCCGTCTCTACTAAAAATACGAAAATTAGCCTGCCATGGTGCACACGCCTGTAATCCCAGCTACTCAGGAGGCTGAGGCAGGAGAGAATCGCTTGATGCTGGGAGGCAGAGGTTGCAGTGAGCCGAGATCGCACCATTGCACTCTAGCCTGGGAGAGAAGAGCGAAACTCCATCTCAAAAAAAAAAAAAAAAGACAGAACAGAGAAGTGACCACTGTTTTGGCAACATAGGTCATAGATGTCCTGACAATAGCAGTTTATATGTATGTAGGGACAGAAGCCTGATTGTTGTACATTAAGGAGAGAGAGTGATGTGAGGAAATAGAGACAGCAGAAAAGACATTGCAAGAACTTTTGCAGTGAAGAGGGTATGGAAGAGGTCATGGGCCAAGAGAGAGGGATTTTGGTTTTCTTTTCCTTTATTTTTTTTGAGACCAAATCTTGCTCTTTGCCAGGCTGGAGTGCAGTGGTGTGATCTCGGCTCACTGCAACCTCTGACTCCCTGGTTCAAGCTGTTCTCCTGCCTCAGCCTCCCCAGTAGCTGGGATTATAGGCATGCATCACCATGCCCAGCAAATTTTTATATTTTTAGTAGAGACAGGATTTCACCTTGTTGGCCAGGATGGTCTCGATCTCCTGACCTCGTGATTCACCCGCCTTGGCCTCCCAAAGTGCTGGGATTACAGGCGTGAGCCACCATGCCCAACTTTTTTTTTTTTTTTAAAGCAGTGTTTCACTTTGTCATCCAGACTGGAGTGCAGAGGGACAAACACAGCTCATTGCAGCTTCGGCTTGCCAGGATCAAGTGATTCTCTACCTCAGCCTCCTGAGTAGCTGGGACTACAGGAGCATGCCACCACGCCCAGCAGGGTTTTACTGTGTTGCCCAGGCTGGTCTTTTTTTTTTTTTTCTTCCCCGATGGAGTCTTGCTCTGTCACCCAGGCTGGAGAGCAGTGGCGCAGTCTTGGCTCACTGCAACCTCCGTCCCCCGGCGTTCAAGTGATTTTCCTGCCTCAGCCTCCTGAGTAGCTGGGATGGATTAAAGGCTCCCGCCACCACATCCAGCTAATTTTCCAGGCTGGTCTTGAACTCCTGAGCTCAAGCCTTAGCCTCCCAAAGTGCTGGGATTGTAGGCATGAGCCACCCCACCTGCCCTGAGGTTTTTGTTTTGTTTTGTTTTTTTGAGATGGAGTCTCACTCTGTCGCCCAGGCTGGAGTGCAGTGGCATGATCTCAGCTCACTGCAACCTCCATCTCCAGGGTTTAAGTGATTCTTCTGCCTCAGCCTTCCAAGTAGCTGAGACCACAGACACATGCTACCACACCCAGCTAATTTTTGTATTTTTAGTAGAGACGGAGTTTCACCATATTGGCTAAGCTGATCTCAAACTCCTGACCTCGTGATCTGCCCATCTCGGCCTCCCAAAGTGCTGGGATTACAGGCATGAGCCACCACACCTGGCCCTGTTTTTTTTTAAGCAACAGAAATTGTGCAACAGGCTTGCTTGCTACTGAGCATAAGCCTAGAGAAGGTAGAAACTGATGGTGCATGAGAAAGGTGATATTCAAATGATGTCCTTGACAAAGCAAGAGGAGATGGCATCTAGAGTGCTAACAGAAGAGTGTTTTATGGAAGCAGGGACACTTAATTCTTTGTAACTGGAGGAAAGCACAGGAGTATGAATGAAGATGCAGGTGGGTTCACTGATACTCATTTTTCTTAACACCCCTGATAAAATATCATTCCCATTCATAGTTTGAAAGAGTGAAGTTTGGTAAGGGAGAGTGATTTATTTGTATTCTATCACGGACCAATGGCATCCATAGTTATAGAACTCATATCTCTAGACTTCCAGGTGAGTGTTCCAGTTTATGTTCTTTGAGATTGAAGTGTCATATAAATTAATGTGTTTTCTGTCTTCTTGTTTCATCTGGATGTTTTGTTCTAGGGACAGATTTGGAAGCATCTTTGCTGAGTTTTGAAAAACTTGACCGTGCCTCACCAGATCTTTGGCCAGAACAATGTAAGTTTTTGCTTTCTTTAAATCAGAGTCAATGCAGGAGAAACAACGCTCCTTGGGAGATTTTTAAAGAGTTATCATTTATTCTGTAAATTTTTATTTATTTTGAATCTAGTCAAATTTAGCAGTGGGGGGTTGTATACCAACCTTAGTGACATTAATGTTAAGTTCTGATAACTGGCTGAGCTTGGTGGCTCATGCCTATAATCCCAGCACTTTGGGAGGCTGAGTTGGGAGGATCACCTGAGATCAGGAATTTGAGACCAGCATGGCCAACATGGCAAAACCCTATCTCTACTAAAAAAAATACAAACATGCCTGTTTGGGAGGCTATTTGGGAGGCTGAGGTATGAGAATCTTTTGAACCCAGGAGTCAGAGGCTGCCATGAGCAGAGACCGTGCCATTGTACTTCAGGCTGGGTGACAGAGTGAGACTCTGTCTCAAAAAAAAAAAAAAGTTCTGATAACTCAATACCATTGGATCAGCCTGAAGCATTATCATTTAACTTAAATGATTAAAGGTTTATTTTATTTAAAAGAGAAGAGACTGAAGTCCAGTGTTAAGAATAGCTGTTTGGTGGTTTAATATTTTTGGAACACAGTGTGACTCAGAGAATAAGAAGCCTTTAAACAATAATAATTATTTTGTTTTGAGCCATAGTCTTGTTCTGTTGCCCAGGGCTAGAGTGCAGTGGTGCACTCAGCTCACTGCAACCTCTGCCTTGTGGGTTCAAGCGGATCTCCTGCCTCAGCCTCCTAAGTAGCTGGGACTACAGGCATGTGCCACCACATCCAGCTAATTTTTGGTATTTTTAGTAGACATGGGGTTTCACCATGTTGGCCAGGCTAGTCTTGATCTCTTGACCTCGTGATCTGCCCACCTCAGCCTCCCAAAGTGCTGGGATTACAGGTGTGAGCCACCTGCGCGGCCTACTTCATTCTTTTAAATGTATTTCATTGTATAGACATACTATAGTTTATGTATTCATACATTATTTGGAAACTTAAGTTATGTCTGTTTTTTTTTTTATTCGAGCCAGGATTTCATTGTTTCACCCAGGCTTTATGCAGTGGTGTGATCACAGCTGACTACAGCCTCAACTTCCTGGGCTCAAGTGATCCTCTCACTTCAGCCTCCTGAGTAGCTAGGACTATAGGCATGCGCCACCACAACCAGCTATTTAAAATTTTTTCTTCTGTAGAGACAGGGTCTCACTATGTTGCCCGGACTGGTCTCAGACTCCTGGGCTCAGGTTGTCTTTCTACCTTGGCCTCCCAGAGTGCTGGGATTACAGGTGTGAGCCACTGTGCCCGGGCTATTATCTAGTTTTTGATTTTACAGTTTATCAGTGAATACCCCTGTACACATATCTTTGTATACATGGAAGAGGATACCTGTATGAGGGCCCTTTTCCTCACATACTAGCCAGTATTAGATGTTACTAATCTATTACTTTTATTTTGCATTTCCTTTTTGGTGAGATTAAACATTATCTTTTTTTTTTTTTTTTAATTGAGACGCAGTCTCGCTCTGTCACCCAGACTGGAGTGCGGTGGCTCAGTCTCGGCTCACTGCAGCCTCTGCCTCTCGGGTTCAAGCAATTCTCTTGCCTTAGCCTCCTGAGTAGCTGGGACTACAGGCGAACACTGCCATGCCTGGCTAATTTTTTCTATTTTAGTAGAGATGGGGTTTCACCGTGTTGCCCGTGCTATCTCAAACTGAGCTCAGGCAATCCTCCTACCTTGGCCTCCCAGAGTGCTGGGATTATAGGCATGAGCCACTGCACCTGGCCCACAGTATTTTATTTAAAAAATTTTTATTTTAATTATTATTTTTTTAGAAACAGAGTCTCATTCTATCACCCAAGCTAAAGTGCAATGGCATGATGATAGCTTACTACAGCCTCCAACTCCTGAGTTCAAGCCATCCTCCTGCCTTAGCCTCCTGAGTAGCTAGGACTATAGGTGTACATTACCATGCCCAACTAAGTTTTTTTTTTTTTTTTTTTTTTTTGAGACAGAGTCTTGCTGTGTTGCCCAGGTTGGAGTGCAGAGGTGTGATCATGGCTCACTGCAGCCTCAACTTATTGGGCTCAAGCCTCCTGAGTAGCTAGGACTACAGGTGCACATCACTACACCTGGCTAAGTTTTGTATTTTTTGTAGAGACAGGGTTTCACTGTATTGCCCAGGCTGGTCTCCAACTCCTGAGCTCAACCGGCTTCGGCCTCCCAAAGTGCTGGGATTACAGACATGAGCCACTGCACCCGGCCTAGTTTTTGAATTTTTTGTAGAGACTGGGGTCTTGCCTTCTTGCCCAGGCTGATCTTCAGGTGATCCTCCTGTCTTGGCTTCCCAAAATGCCCAGCCCTGATGTTTACTTTTCTGCCTTTTAATGAGACTCTTTGGGTGAGAAATTTAAATAAATAAAATTGGATTGACAGAACAGCACCTCTAAAAAGGCAGTTTATACTTTCTGGTAAGAGGTATTGTATCTTAGCACCCTCCTAACCAGCTAACTCCTGGTTCTTCAAAGTTCGGTTGAGGCATTATTTTCTCTGAAAAGCTTTTTATGCCCTTGGGTCTGACTTAGCTTTCCATTTTTTGTCTTCCCATAGCCCTGGCATCTTTCTTTGAGTGCTGAAATAGTATTATAGTTATTGGTTTATTCGCTCTCTTCTAAACTATAGGAAAACAGACAAGGCTGTAATAAGAAAACAGACAAAGCTATTTTCTTATTATTTGAATTGTCTATGCCTGAGCAGTCATACTTATTGAATAAATAATGTTTTTCTTTTTAGTACCAGGTGTTGCTGAATTTGCGGCTTCCTTCAAAAGTGTAAGTAGTATCCCTTATCTACTGAGGTCTATCCAAAGTTTCGCTCCTGGGTAAAAGCTTAGCTCTCTCTTCTTTCTTTTATTTTTTTATTTATGACGAAGTCTCACCCATCACCTAGGTTGGAGTGCAGTGGTGCGATCTCGGCTCGCTGTAACTTCCACTTAACCAGGTTCAAGCAATTATCCTGCCTCAGCCTCCTAAGTAGCTAGGATTACAGGCACCCACCATCATGCCCAGCTAATTGCATTTTTAGTAGAGACAGAGTTCACCATGTTTGCCAGGCTGGTCTTGAAAACATGACTTCAAGTGATCTGCCCACCTTGGCCTCCCAAAGTGCTAGATTACAAGTATGAGCCACCGTACCCAGCCTTTTAAAATTTTTTGTGGAGATGAGGTCTCACTATGTTTCCCAAGCTTGTCTTGAACTTCTGGGTTTAAGCCATCCTCCTGCTTCAGCCTCTCATAGTGTTAGGATTACAGGGGTGAGCCAACATAGCTGGCTTTTTTTAAACGTGAAAAATGGAGAGAATAATACCTACTTATAGAGTTGATTAGAGGTGATATGATGCATGTAAAGTGTTTTGCTTGTCACGTAATTAGTACATTTTAATTTAAAAAAGAGAAGGACACAAAGCTGAAATAATGTTTCTCAACCCTACCTTTTGTGTATGACAAAATCATTGAAATGCAGCTATGGAGCTGTTGAAAAATACACTGTAATAAATGAGCACTAAGAGAAAAAAATAAATTAATTAAAAAAAAAGAAAAGCACATGTGAGGAGTCCCTTGCTCCACTTTTTCCACTGGACCCTTCCTTACCCCTCATATTCTAAATCATTATGTCTGGGGTGTGGCCAAGGCATTTATATATTATACATAATATATATAATACATATTATTTATGATATATAATACATTTATAATATATATTATATATCATAAATAATATATATTATATATCAAATATATAATATATAAAATATATTGTATATTATATGTAATATAT
>CAUYLG010039661.1:0-24000 GCA_963573385.1 Cacajao melanocephalus
TTTTTTTTTTTTTTTTTTTGAGACAGAGTCTCGCTCTGTCTCAAAGCGTGAGGCTGGAGTGCAGTGGGGCGAGCTCAGCTCACTGCAACCTCTGCCTCCCAGGTTCAAGCAATGCTCCTGCCTCAGCCTCCCAAGTAGCTGGGACTACAGGCGTGCCCCACCACGTCCAGCTAATTTTTGTATTTTTTATAGAGACGAGGTTTCACCATGTTGGCCAGGATGGTCTCAATCTCTTGACCTCGTGATCCGCCCGCCTTGGCCTCCCAAAGTGCTGGGATTACAGGCGTGAGCCACCATGCCCAGCTATCTTCATCATTTTTTAAGACTTCCCTTACTTTCTGGCACTGTGTCCCAAGCGCAGCTTGTACTTACCCAGCCCCATCCCTGGAATCACCCATTTCCCTAAAAGCCCAAGTTCCATTTAGTAGAGAATGGTCTTTAGAAATAAAGACCTATGTGCTAGTTGTGCTCATTGCTGCTAAAATGTCATTGCTTCTAGGCTCTTTCATTGAGTAGAGCTAGAAAATACACACACACACACACACACACACACACACATGCGCGCACACACACATGTCCCACTTTTATTTGAACATCATTTTTACTTTCAAGAACAGACAAGGTATGGTTATCCAGAGTTGGGAATTTGGCTGACATTTTCTAGAAAATGGACAAAGTAAGACTGTCACTTCCAGGAAAACAACTGACAGTATTTGTTTCCAATGATAAAATTTAAGTTTTCAAATGAATATTAGAATTTTGAGGCCAGGTGCAGTGGCTCACTCCTGTAATCCCAGCACTTTGGGAGACCAAGGTGGATGGATTACTTGAGGTCAGGAGTCTTGAGACCAGCCTCACCAACATGGCAAAACCCTCTCTACTAAAAATACGAGAATTAGTCGGACATGGTGGTAGGCGCCTGTAGTCCCAGCTACTCTGGAGGCTGAGGCAAGAGAATTGTTTGAATCCAGGAGGCGGAGGTTGCAGTGAGCCAAGATTGCGCCACTGAACTCCAGCCTGGGCAGCAGAGCAAGACTCTCTCAAAAAAAAAAATTATAATTTTGAAAAACTCACCACTATGAACTTGAGAGCTTTCCAAACTTTTCTAAAGAGATGGGTGGAGATATTAACTGTTGGGGGGTGTTTTTTAAATATTGTATAATGAAATGTGTCAACGTTTGGAAGATCTGCATAATTCAGTGAACCGGTATTTTTTCTTTTTTTGAGACAGAGTCTTTCTATCACCCAGGCTGGAGTGCAGTGGCACGATCTCAGCTCACTGCTATTTCTGAGACCTCTGTTCTGTTCCTTTGGTCTATACATCTGTTTTGGTACCAGTACCATGCTGTTTTGGTTACTGCAGCCTTGTAGTATAGTTTGAAGTCAGGTAGTGTGATGCCTCCAGCTTTGTTCTTTTTGCTTACGATTGTCTTGGCTATATGGGCTCTGTTTTGGTTCCATATGAAATTTAAAGTAGTTTTTTCTAATTATGTGAAGAAAGTCAATGGTAGTTTGATGGGGATAGCATTGAATCTATAAATTACTTTGGGCAGTATGACCATTTTCACAATATTGATTCTTCCTATCCATGAGCATAGAATGTTTTTCCTTTTTTTTTTTTTTTTTTTGAGATGGAGTCTTGCTCTGTCACCAGGCTAGAGTACAGTGGTACAATCTCAGCTCACTGCAACCTCCGTCTTCTGGGTTCGAGCAATTCCCCTGCCTCAACCTCCTAAGTAGCAGGGACTACAGGTGCACACCACCACACCCGGCTAATTTTTTGAATTTTAGTAGAGACAGGGTTTCACCATGGCCAGGATGGTCTCGATCTCCTGACCACATGATCCACCTACTTCAGCCTCCCAAAGTGCTGGGATTACAGGCATGAGCCACCACACCCAGCCTGTGTCCTCTCTTATTTCCTTGAGCAGTGGTTTGTAGTTCTCCCTGAAGAGGTCCTTCCTATCTCTTGTAAGTTGTATTCCTAGGTATTTTATTCTCTTTGTAGCAATTGGGAATGGGAGTTCACTCATGATTTGGCTCTCTATTATTGGTGTATAGGAATGCTTGCGATTTTTGCACATTGATTTTGTATCCTGAGGCTTTGCTGAAGTTGCTTATCAGCTTAAGGAGATTTTGGTCTGAGACAATGGGGTTTTCTAAATATACAATCATGTCATCTGCAGATAGAAACAATTTGTCTTCCTCTCTTCCTATTTGAATACCCTTTATTTCTTTCTCATGCCTGATTGCCCTGGCCAGAACTTCCAATACTATGTTGAATGGGAGTGGTGAGAAAGGGCGTCCTTGTCTTGTGCCGGTTTTCAAAGGGAATGTTTCCAGCTTTTGCCCATTCAGTATAATATTGGCTGTGGGTTTGTCCTAAATAGTTCTTATTATTTTGAGATCTGTTCCATCAATACCTTTTATTTTTCTGAGACAGAGTCTCAGTCTGTTGTCCAGGCTGGAGTGCAGTGGCACAATCTTGGCTCCCAGGTTCAACAGGTTCAAGCAGTTCTCCTGCCTCAGCCTTCTGAGCAGCTGGGAGTACAGATGTGCACTACCATGCCAGCTGATTTTTGTATTTTTACTAGAGAAGGGGTTTCACTGTGTTGGCCAGGCTGGTCTCAAACTCCCAACCTCAAGTGATCTGCCCACCTCAGCCTCCCAAAGTGCTGGGATTAGGAGCATGAGGCACCGTGCCTGGCCAACTATTGTTATTTTAAATAAATGTTTAAAATGTATTCTTAGTTTTAATTTCTAAAATGATACATATCAATAGATATAATCTATAGAAACAAAAGATTTTTGGGGGGGTCCCTTATAATTTATGAATGTAAAGGGGACCTGAGACCAAAAAATGTTTGAGAACTGCTACTGTAATGTATTCAACCATTCTCTTATATATAGACATTTAGATTGTTTCCAGTAATTTTGCAATTACAGTGTTGCAGTGAATAATTTTGTGCATATGTGTTTTTCCATTGTTGTAGATGTATCTTTAGAGCAAATTCTTAGATTTGCCTGATCAAATAATGCATATGCAGTTTTATTTTTTATTATTATTATTTTTTTTAATGGAGACAGGGTTTCACTACATTGGTCAGGCTGGTCTTGAACTCCTGACCTCAAGTGATCCACCCACCTCGGCCTCCCAAAGTGCTGGGATTACAGGCGTGAGCCACCGTGCCCGGCCCACATACGTAGTTTTGTTAGATATTCCCAAATTCCTTTTCAAAAGGTTGTACCTCAGTGCTACTACTGTCCCTCTCCCCTACCAACACCCATACTTCCTGTCAAACCTGATACAATAAGGTATAATAACACTTTCAAGACTGTATAATGGGAAAAGCTTTGAAACAGACAGACTTGAGTTCAAATCCTGAGTAACTATTGGATATGAAGAGAAAGACCTGTTTTCCCATCAATAAAATGAGGCTAATGTCTGCTACATATACAAAGGAATTGGCACATAGTAGGTGCTCATTAAATGGTAGCTGATGTTATTTATTATCTGAATCTCTCTGGGCAAGTGGAAATAGTGGTTAAGGTTGACCAGCCTTGATGTCCTGGCTTCCTATGCAAAGTGGAACTGTAGATGATGCTGACTGTAAGAAAGCAAGTAGAGTTGAGAATCTTGGAAGTTATCTAGGGTGCAAGAAGAGAATAGATCAACCTAACCAGAAAAGAGGCCAGAAGCAGATGCTGAAAGCTAGGGTGTGGAGCCAGAAGTTAGAGGATGCAGGCAATGAAATCACCAAATAGTTCATTAATTCAGCCAGTTGGTCAAATATTTATTGAACACTATCCTGTACCAGGCACAGTGTTCTTTGGTAAACAAGATACTATGCCTTACTGGCATTAGACTCTTACTGTTGGAAGCAGATGAGGAAATAGGCAATTGTGATTTTAGGGGGTAAGCGCAGTGTGCTCTAGGAACACAAATCAGGGGTATCTAACCTGAACTTAGGAATCAGGAAAAAATTCTTAGAGGAAGTGACATCTAAGCTGAGACCTGAAAAATGTCCAGGACTTTGCTAGGTGAATTGGGTAGAGGGGAGGGAAGGCAACAGATAAGAAAGGAGTATTTCAGGCAGCAGATATAGAATGTGCAACAACCCAGAAGCAGGAGAACACATAGTATGGTATGCCTGAGGAACTGAGAGAACAATTTTGGCTGAAGCAGACAGTACAAAGTTGGGAAGTAATGACAGCCAAGACAGAGGCCAAATCAAGAAAGGCCTTCTAATGCTAGTCAAGTACTTTGGATTCTATCAGCGGTGAGAAGCTGTTAGAGATTTTAATCTGGTCAGTGGTATTAACAGGTTTCATTTTAGGAAAGATCACTAACTGCTATGTAGGAAATAGATTAGAGGACACAAACCTGGAGGCAGGGAAGCCACTTGTAAGTGTTTGTTGTAATTATACAGGCAAAAGTGATGGTGACCTGAATTAGATAGAGGAGGGAAAATAAAGATTTTAGAAAGTAAAATCACCAGACTCATGAATGGATTGGCATGTAACAAAGAGGGAGAGGTCAAGGATGACACTTGGATTTCTAGGTTGAGTAACTTAGTAGTCAGTGCTGTCAAACAGGGAGACAGAGAGCAGAGGAGGAGAAGGCTTAAGGGAGAATATGACGAGTGCTGTTTCAACATGTTGCCAGATTAGGAAACTGGTTCAGCGAGGTGAAGTTGCCTGTCCAAAGTGACTGTAAGTGACAGAGCTAAGATTGCAACAAGTCTGACTACAAATTTTCTTGCTGCTTGAGCATTGCCACACCTTCTCCCACACTCAGGGTGGGAATATGCATCAAGCACCAGGGAGAGGCAAACCACTGACACCACTTCTAATGTGAGTAAAGTGCCTTCCTGTAAGTTAGATTTGACTGGAGAATAATGCAAGATGGTATTCCCACAAGCATCATTATTGTTATTAACATTCTGTCCATGATGAGTGACACTGCCATCTTCTGGTACCAGTAAGGAAGCATTTGGGTACACTTGACAGTAGGGAATGTTTATGTTTTTCATAAGAATTCTATGTGAAGTAGTATGGCATGTATGGTACAACGGAAAGACCCTGGACTAGAGCCTGAAAATGTGGGTTCTAATGATGTAAACATGGACTGGACTGAGGAGGAAAGTTGTGTAGGCATTTGAATCTCTGGACTTTTCCTCATGGTATCCAGTTCAGTCAGAGCTCCTTTAGCCTACCAACCTATTTCAGGCTGCCCACAAGTACAGAGACAGTGTAGTGGAAAGAGCTTGTGTTTTGCAGTAAGCAGATCCAAATTCAAATTACATCTCCATTAATTTCAGGTTGACTGGAGAAAGTCACTTATTCTGAGTGTTGTTTTTCTGATTTGTATGGTACATGGTTGTAAGGGCTAGCAAGAAAATGCCAGGTGCATGGTAGGCACTCAATTAAAGTTAATTCTCTTCCCTTGCCTTCTCTTGTCTTTTAAACCTAAAACACTGTTTCCCATCACTCTCTCTGACAGCTCCAGAAAAGAGTTAACAACTTCTTTATACCGTTTCCTGTTCTTTCCAATGTACATGTATTCTCTCATAATCAGAAAACCAAATAAAAAACATTTTGTTATACAGAATAGACCAGCCAAATAGCATCCGTTGTGGCCGACATTTATTTTATAGGAATGTGCTGCATCTCAGTTGTGCACATGAGCAAATGATGTGGACTCATGTGTGTTCTCATGTGAATGTGAATTCACTTTATTCTACAAACACTGAGCTCTACCTATAATCTAGACACTATAGGAATAAAGCGTTGCATGAAAATAGTGTTTCTGCTTGGTTTTGAATGTATTTATGTGTATGAGTATATGTGCTTTGGCTGAAGGAAGGGAGGATTCATAAAATTGAGGGATGTGTGAGGTGAAAGCAGTGATGAGCTAGCACTAGCTCCTGTCGGCTCATGAGAGGCAATTCTTAGATTTTAAGAAACTTTGTGAACCAATTTTTAAACACTGCCATAATCGTTATAAGATTTGAAATGTTCCCAACTCAAAGAAATGATAAATCTATAAGGTGATGGATATCATAAGTGCCCTAATCAGATCAGTATATATTGTATGCATGTATCTATATATCTTATATATCCCTTAAATATGTAAAATTATGTATCAGTGAAAATATTTAGTTAACATTTAAATTATATAAACTTAAATTATGTTAAAAAGAAAAAAAAAACAAAGTAATAAATACAGGCAGCCCTTGCTTTGCACAGTTCTGAAATGCATGAATTTTAGTTACCAGTTTAGTCAGATAGCATCAGTCTGCCAACAATACAATTCAAATTTCATTTATCACAATATATTAACTGTAAGTAATTGCATACATTACAAACTTTGCTGCTAGCTCTTCAGTCCATGAATCACTATGTAAATAACAGATGCACATTATGATCAATGATCAATCACACCACTTCTTTCAAAGTCTGTCAGTAACAGACTTTGGTCTATCACTGCATATTTGTTATTCAGTTCTTGGACAAACAGCAAAGGATATATTGTGTTGCCTCCTTTTCTACCAGCAATAAAACTCACATGCCATTTTACAAAAATGAATAATCAGAAAAGGGAACTAGAAAAAAAAAGATCAAGGGAAGCAAAGAAATGAAAAGTGATTAAGGCTGGAAGTGAAACTTGAAGTTGTTAAGCCTGGAAATTTTGACACTCTTTCCATTTGAAAGATTTTAGATCTGTAACCAGAGGAACTTAGTGAAGGCAAACTTTTGATAAAAATGAAGAAAATGGTTATAACTAGAGGGATGAAGATGTCCTAGAGAAAGTAAGACCAGCAAAAAACTTCACATTAAAGGAACTCTTTGGTGGAGCGCAGTGGCTCACGCCTTTAATCCCAGCACTTTAGGAGGCTGAGGCAGGCAGATCACTTGAGGATAGTAGTTTGAGACCAGCCTGGCCAACATGGTGAAACCCTGTCTCTACAAAAAATACAAAAATTAGCGGGCATGGTGGCAGGCATCTGTAATCCCAGCTACTTGGGAGGCTGAGGTAGGAGAGTCACTTGAATTAGGGAGACAGAGGTTGAAGTGAGCCAAGATTGTGCCACTGCACTCCAGCCTGGGCAATAGAGCGAGACTCCATCTCTAAATAAATAAGTAAAGGAACTCTTAGAGATACTTCAAGACATTGAAAGTACCAAAATATTTTGTTTTAAAAAGGTTTTTTAAAAAATATATTGAGGCTGGGGTGGTGGCTCTTGCCTGTAATCCCAGCACTTTGGGAGGCCGAGGCGGGCAGATCACCTGAGGTCAGGAGTTCAAGACCAGCCTGACCAACATGGAGAAACCTCGTCTCTACTAAAAATACAAAATTAGCCAGGCATGGTGGTGCATGCCTGTAGTCCCAGCTATTCGAGAGGCTGAGGCAGGAGAATCGTTTGAACCCGGGAGGGAGAGATTGTGGTGAGCCGAGATCATGCCATTGCATTCCAGCCTGGGCAACAACAGTGAAACTCTGACTCAAAAAAAAAAATATATATATATATATATATATATGTATATATATACACATATATATGTATGTATATATATGTATATATATACACATATATATGTATGTATATATATATATGTTTATTACAAAGAATAAGATGTTAGAAGTGGACCAGGCACAGTGGCTTACACTTGTAATTCCAGCATTTTAGGAAGTTGAGGCAAAAGGATTGCTTGAGGCCAGGAGTGCAAGACCAGCCTGGGCAATATGCAAGACCCTCTGTCTACAAAAATAAAGTTTTTAATTAGTCAGGCATGGTGGCACGTGCTACATAGTCCCAGCTACTCAGGAGGCTGAGGTGGGGGAGGACTGCTTAAGCTCAGGAATTTGAGGCTGCACTGAGCTACGATAGGGTCACTGCACTTGAGCCTGGGTGACATAGCAAGATCCTGTCTCTAAAAAAAAATAAAATGTTGGAAATGGATCCAAACTTAGAAAGAACTAGGACCATGTTCCAAGCATGGAAACGTTGGTCACTCATAAATTATACAAAAACAAAGCAAGCACTATTCAAATTACTAATGATAATTTTTTTACAAAGAAATATTAATGTTTCAAATGTATTGTTTTTAATTACAGTGTACTATATCATTCAGTGGGGAAAAAATAGTTTTTTCAACAAATGGTGCTGGTGGCCAGAAACAGTGGCTCACACCTATAATCCCAGCACTTTGGGAGGCCAAAGTGGAAAGATCACTTGAGGCCAGAAGTTCAAGACCAACCTGGGCAACATAGTGAGACCCCGTCTCTAAAAAAAAAATTTTTAATTGGCCAGGTGCAGTGGCTCACGCCTATAATCCCAGCACTTTGGGAGGCTGAGGTAGGTGGATCACAAAGTCAGGATTTGAGACCAGCCTGGCCAACATGGTGAAACCCCCTCTCTACTAAAAATACAAAAATTAGCCAGATGTGGTGGCATATGCCTGTAATCCTAGCTACTCAGGAGGCTGAGGCAGGAGAATTGCTTGAACCCAGGAGACAGAGGTTGCAGTGAGCAGAGATTGCGCTACTGCACTTCAGCCTGGGCAACAGAGCAAGACTGTATCAGAAAAAAATAAAAAATTAGCTGGGCGTGGTGGTTATGCCTGTGAGTCCCAGCTACTCAGGAAGCTGAGATGGGAGGATTGCTTGAGCCCAGGAGTTTGAGGCTGCACTGACCTATGATTGTACTACTGCCTGAGTAACAGAGTAAGACCTGTTTCTAAAAATAATAATAAAATGAAATTCTTGGCCAGAATGATGGCTCATGCCTGTAATCCCAGCACTTTGGGAGGCCAAGGCGGGTGGATCATTTGAGATCAGGAGTTCAAGACCAGCCTGACCAACATGGTGAAGCCCTGTATTTACCAAAAATACAAAAAAGTTAGCCAGGCGTGGTGGCGGGCACCTGTAATCTCAGCTGCTCAGGAGGCTGGAGCAGGAGAATCATTTGAACCCGGGAGGTGGAGGTTGCAGTGAGCCAGGACTGTGCCATTGCACTCCAGCCTGGGCATGAGCAAAACTCCATCTCAAAAAAAAGAGAGAGAGCTGGGCGTGGTGGCTCATGCCTGTAATCCCAGCACTTTGGGAGGCCAAGGCAGGCGGATCACAAGGTCAAGAAATCAAGACCGGGGTGGGGGAGGGACAGCGTGGGGGGATAGGGAGGAGGGGGAGGGATAGTATGGGGGAATAGGGAGGAGGAGGAGGGATAACACCGGGAGAAATGCCTGTTGCAGGCAATGGGGGGGATGGAGACAGCAAACCACCATGGCATGTATGTACTTATGCAATAATCCTGCAGGATGCAGGACGTGCACGTGTACCCCAGAGCCCAAATACAATTTAAAAAAAATAATAAAAAATCGAGACCATCCTGGCCAACGTGGTAAAACCCCATCTCTACTAAAAATACAAAAATTAGCTGGGTGTGGTGGTTTGTGCCTGTAGTCCCAGTTACTCGGGAGGCTGAGGCAGGAGAATTGCTTGAACCTGGGAGGCAGAGGTTGCGGTGAGCTGAGATCACACCACTGCACTCCAGCCTGGCAAAAGTGCAAGACTCTGTCTCAAAAAAAAGGCTGGGCACGGTGGCTCATGCCTGTAATCCCAGCACTTTGGGTGGCCGAGGTGGGTGGATCAGGAGGTCAGGAGTTTGAGACCAGCCTGACCAACATAGTGAAACCCCATCTCTACTAAAAATGCAAAAAAAAATTAGCTGGGTGTGGTGGTGCATGCCTGTAATCCCAGCTACTCGGGAGGCTGAGGCAGGAGAATCACTTGAACCTGGGAGGCGGAGGTCGCGGTGAGCTGAGATCGTGCCATTACACTCCAGCCTGGGCAACAAGAGCAAAACTCTGCTCAAAACAAACAAACAAACAAAAATTGTTAGAAGAAACCATAGACATAAATCTAAACTTGGATTACACAGTGGTTTCTTTTTTTTGAGACAGTCTCACTCCGTCACCTACCTAGGCTGGAGTGCAGTGGCACAATCTCGGCTCACGTATGCAGTGGTTGCTTAGATATGACACCAAAAATATAAGCAACCAAAGAAAAAATAAATTGGACTTTGTCAAAACTTAAAACTTTTGTGAAGTTGGCTATGGTGGGAATATTTATACCAGAGAAATTGGCAAATAGTATATATCAGGGCTTGTTTTGTTAAGTGTGTAGACTTAAGAAAGTGATAGAGCAATTGTGAATAATACAGATGAAACTTAAAATTTGTGTTGTGTCTGTAGCTGTTACATTAGGAAAAGCATGAAAAAAATTAAGAGATACTCTTTCAGTATTTGAAACCATTATTTGATTCAGCAAAGAAATCACTGATATCATTCATAAACGAGTGACGTTCCAATAGATGTCTTTGTTTCATTTTCTTCTTATTCATTAAACCAACATTCATTTTAGAACTACACTTAGAGAGCCAGTGGTTAAACATTTACCAGCACGCCACTGGCTAGAAAGAATAGCAACGATCCTAGAATCCAGCATCTCTTGTTATTTTACAAGTTGGATATTGAAGCCTGGGACCTGTCCACAGTCACAAGCAAGTGAATGAATGAATGGTCAACATTTGAATTGTGCTGTTCTTTTATATTTTAACACCACCTCCCTGAGTATCCAGGAAAATGTATTTTCCTTGACATGCCACAGAGAGGATGGGCAGGGAAGATGTATGAAACAGTTGTCATCAGTGTAGCTCATAAAAAGCCCTTCTCAGGATCACCTGATCCCAGGGAGGTTGAGGCTGCAGTGAGCTGTGATAGTGCTACTGCACTCCAGCCTGGGTGCCTGGGCGACAGAGTGAGATGCTGTCTCAAGACAAAAAAAAAAGCCTTCTCTCCCAGGTTCTAACAAGGACACATACCTGCCCTGGGGGCAGGAGGAGCCAAGAAAATTAGGACACAAGAAGAGACCTGCTAGGTTCCTCTCCCTGTCTGAGCAGACAGCAGTAGGGCAAGCAAACAAGCCGTGTCTTATTTTGGACTTTTCTCTCCTTTACACTCTCCCTGCTGGGGCATTGAAGAGATACTCAGGCTTCTCTCCAATCAAGGATTAAACAAAGGCCTGGCCCCATGAGAGAGAGTCAGGTTTGAACTTGGCCTCCAGTCCAAAGTCCTCATGTTGGCCTTAATCACTTGGAATATTACTTCAACCTTATCTTGTTTACCCAGAATCTCCTTGGGAGGTGAGCCAGGGATTCATAACAATAGACCTTGCCTAGCCCGGTGGCTCATGCTTGTAATCCTAGCACTTTGGGAGGCCGAGGTGGGTGGATCACCTGAGGTCAGGAGTTCAAGACCAGCCTGGCCATCATGGTGAAACCCCATCTTTTTTTTTTTTTTTTTTTTTAATAGCCTTTACTTTTACTTGCAGCTCTTTACAGTTTACAAGACCTTTGTACATGCACTATCCTTTGTGAGCCCCATAATGGTCCCGTGTGGTGAACAAGAATGGGATTAGTGAACCTATTTTATAGATGAGGGAAATGAGACTCAAAGAGAGCACCCAAATTCATGGAGCCAATTTTAGGACTGGAAGCCAGGTATGCTGACAAAAAATTTAGTTGTCTTCCATGGCACAAAAGTACTGTGACACATACCCAGGGGTATTCAGAGAATTATTCTTAGTGACAGTTATTAATAACAAAAGTGGCTATCATTTATGAGCACTTATATGTCACACTGCATCATTAAGTGCTTCATATAATTCCTCATTTAATCTTCATAACAGTCTTTTGAGGTTGATGCCAAATTCACCATTTAACAAGTAATAAACTAAAGCTCAGACAGTTTAAGGAGACCATCTTGGGTCACACAGCAGAAGTGTGAGAGCAAGGATTTGAACCCAGATCTGTTTTCTTTTTTTTTTTTAGGAAGACTTCACCCAAAAGATCTGTTTTCAAAGATTATGCCCTTAGCTCTTAAGATAGATAAATGGCCTCCTAACACATGAAACAATATTTTTGTTAGCAGCAAAGTATTTTATTAGGTGTGTCTGGTAATAATATAAAAAGTAAAGAAAGGACCGGTCGTGGTGACTTACACCTGTAATCCCAGCACTTTGGGAGGCCGAGGTGGGTGATCACCTGAGGTCAAGAGTTCGAGACCAGCTCTTATGGTGAAATCCCCTCTCTACTAAAACTACAAAAATTAGCTGGGCGTGATAGCAGACGCCTGTAATCCCAGCTACTCAGGAGGCTGAGGCAGGAGAATCACTTGAACCTGGGAGGTGGAGGTTGCAGTGAGCCAAGATGGTGCCATTGCACTCTAGCCTAGGAGACAGAGTGAGACTCCATTAAAAAAAAAAAAATGAAGAAAGGTCAGGTGTGGTGGTTTATGCCTGTAACCCCAGCACTTTGGGAGGCTAAGACAGGCAGATCACTTGAGGTCAGGAGTTCAAAACCAGCCTGGCCAACATGGCGAAATCGGTCTCTACTAAAAATACAAAAACTAGCTGGGTATGGTGGCAGGCGCCTGTAATCCCAGCTACTTGGCGAGGCTGAGGCAGGAGAGTTGCTTGAACCTGGAAGGCAGAAGTTGCAGTGAGCTGTAATTGTACCACTGCACTCCAGCCTGGATGACAGAGTGAGACTCCATCTCAAAAATTTTTTAAAAAGTGAAAAAAGAGGGCCGGGCGTGATGGCTCATGCCTGTAATCCAAGCACTTTGTAAGCCAAGGCGGGCGGATCACCTGAGGTCAGGAGTTCAAGACCAGCCTGACCAACATGGTGAAACCCCGTCTTAAGAAAAAAAAAAGTGAAAAAGTGAGAAAGAGAAGAAAGGAAACTAACTGAGCATCCACTGTTTGTTCACTTAATAAATGTTCTTGAAAAACTGCATTTTTTTTTTTAATATAAATGGAGACAGGGTTTCACTATGTTGGTCAGGCTGGTCTCGAACTCCTGACATCAAGTGATCCACCCGCCTCGGCCTCCCAAAGTGCTGGGATTACAGGCATGAGCCACCGCGCCCGGCTGAAAAACTGCATCTTTAGGATTGTGCTAGGTACTAGTGATAGAGGGGGTCTAAAAGCAGTCTTGGTCCTTACATTTAACGTGCTTATTTCTGGGAATGTATATAAAGGATTAAGTAAACACAAATGAATATATAATTATGAATAAGTCCTGGAATTTTTTTTTTATTTTAATTTTAATTTTTTTGAGACAGAGTCTTGCTTTGTAGCCAGGCTGGAGTACAGTGGGGCAATCTCGGCTCACTGCAACCTCCTCCTCCTGGGTTCAAGCGATTATTCCACCTCAGTGTCCCAAGTAGCTGGGACCACAGGCTTGTACCACCACGCCTGGCTAATTTTTGTGTTTTTAGTAGAGACGGGGTTTCACCATGTTGGCCAGGATGGTCTCGATCTCTTGACCTCATAATCCGCCCACCTCGGCCTCCCAAAGTGCTGGGATTACAGGCGTGAGCCACCGCGCCTGGCCAAGTCCTAGAATATTACAGTTTACTGGGAGGGAGAATAATGGGAGCAGGGAGATCTTTGAGAGGCAATAATTCAGGAGGGTCCAGGAAAGTCTTTTTGAGGAAGGGATGTGTCAATTGAGACCTAGAAGGCAAGTTGTGGTTAGCTAGTGGGCAACAGGTGCAGTGGCTTGGTGTGGGAAAGAGCCTGAGTGTGAGTGGCTCTTAGGGGGATGAGGCCAGGTAGAGACAGGCAAAAGTCAGATTGAAGGATTTGTAGCCCAAGGTAAGGATTTGGGATTTTATCTCAAGGACAGTGAGGCGTCTTGGAGGTTTTCAATCAGAAGAAGGATACGATCTAATTTATGTTTAGAATATCATTCAGGCTACGGAAAGGTAATGGAATTGTAGAGGCAGGATTTGAAACAGGGAAACAGGAAGCTCTTTCAGAAATCCAGGCAAGGGTTGGACACGGTGGCTCACACCTGTAATCCTAGCACTTTGGGATGCTGAGGCAGATGGATTGTGTTGAAAAACATGCGCTTTGAATGAAGAGACCTTCCAAACAGGCTTTGTGTGAGCAACATGGCTGTTTATTCACTTGAGTGTAGGTGGGCTAAGGCCGAAAAGGACATTAGCAAAGGGCAGTGGGATAGGAGTTGGTTTTATAGGTTTGGGTAGTTTTTTGGGGGGCAGGGGTGTTGCAGAGTAAGTTCAGTTACAGTGGTGGGGGGTAGGGGCAAGGAATATATAAGTTCAGTTACAATGGCAGGGTTGGGTGAGAGGTATTTACATTATCATAAGAACAGACAGTTAAGATGGCAGGGTTGGGTGAGGGGCTTGTGGGAAGCTCAGCTGGGTGATCAGGGACAATGGCTAACGCAGGCAGTGGTAGGGAGACTTCAGCTGGAGACAAGCAGGACTTCAGACTTTCAGGCTCCAGGCTTGCATATGGAGACCTTACAGACTGCTTGAGGCCAGGAGTTCAAGACCAGCCTGGCCAACATGGCAAAATTGTTTCTACTAAAAATACAAAAATTAGCCAGGCAAGGTCCTGTAATCCCAGCTTCCTAGGAGGCTGAGGCATAAGAACTGCTTGAACCCAGGAGACGGAGGTTGCAGTGAGCCGAAATTGCACCACTGCACTCCAGCCTGGTGTCTCAAAAAAAAAAAAAAAAATCCAAGCAAGATGGTGATTTGGATTAGGTCACGGTATTGACAGTGGAGAGGGACAACTATAAATGGACAAATTTGAAATTGGTGCCAGATGTTATCTTAGATACTGTAAAATATACTTTGTTATTTAAGCCTCACAACAACTCAATGATTAAGGGTATTTTACCTATTTTACAGGTGAGGAAGCTGAGGCTCAGAGAGGGTCAGCCTCGGAATGATACTTCTCTCTGTACAGCAGCGATCTGCCACATAAAGAAACTGATATTTACACCTCAGGGTAGGTGTCAGGGTGGTCTGCATGATAAAACCTGTCTGAAAGGCTTCAGTCTTCTCTAGATAAAAGATGTCAATCTAGGCCAGGCGCGGTGGCTCATGCCTATAATCCAAGCACTTTGGAGGCCAAGGCGGGCGGATCACCTGAGGTCAGGAGTTCAAGACCAGCCTGACCAACATGGTGAAACCCCGTCTTTATAAAAAATAAAAATAAAAATAAAGAGGTCAATCTAGTTAGTGAATTTCTAGGGGGCGGGAGGGGGAGGAGGGAGAAGATTATGTCAACTAGAGAACTATGTGTGACATAGAACATGATCAGGCCATCAGGACCCCTGGAGTCTAGTCTGTGTGGAGCTTCCTATAGCTGGGCAACATGAAAAACTTAGCCTCTAATGTAACCACCCAGTGGATTTGCTTTGCCCACTGCCTATACAGAAATGATTTATTTAGACAGGGGAATTGCAATGGAGAAAGCAAATTCACACAGAGCTGGCTGTGCAGGAGACTGACGTTTTATTATTACTCCGATTGGTCTCGCTGAGCATTCGGGGATTGGAGTTTTTAAAAATAATTTGGCGGGTAGGGGTTCTGGAAGTGGGGAATGCTGATTGGTCAGGTTGGAGATAGAATCATAGGGGGCTAAGTAAGGTTTTCTTGGTGTCTTCTGTTCCTGGGTGGGATCGCAGAACTGGTTGACCCAGATTACTGATCTGGTCTGGGTGGTGTCAGCTGATCCATAGAGTGCATGGTCTGCAAAATATCTCAAGCACTGATCTTAGGTTTTACAATGGTAATGTTATCCCCAGAAGCAATATGGAGAGGTTCAGACTCTTGCAGCCAGAGGGTGCATGACCCCTGAACTGTAATTTCTAATCTTGTAACTAATTTGTTAGTCCTACAAAGGCAGACTGGTCCCCAGGCAAGAAGGGCATCTTTTCAAGAAAGGGCTATTACTAATTGTTTCAGAGTCAAGCATCAAACCATCAAGTGAATTCCTTCCCAAGGTTAGTTTGGCCTACGCCCAGGAATGAACAAGGACAGTTTAACAGTTAGAAGCAAGATGGAGTTGGTTAGGTCTGGTCTCTTTTACTGTCATAATTTCCTCAGTTATAATTTTTGTAAAGGTGGTTTCACTAGAGAGATGTAAGTGTCGATTGACTGAGCTGGAAACATTCCTTACAGATGATTGGATACAAACTGTCAGGCCTCCATGTGCAGGCCTGAACCCAGAAAGTCTGAAGTCCTGCCTGCCTTGGCTGATCACCTGCCACCCCCGCAGCCTGGCCAACATGGTAATACCCCATCTCTACTAAAAATACAAAAAAATTAGCTGGGCATGGTGGCACACGCCTGTAATCCAGCTGCTTAGGCGGCTGAGGCAGGAGAATCTCTTGAACCCGGGAGGCAGAGGTTGCAGTGAGCCAAGATCACGCTACTGCACTCCAGCCTGGGCAACAGAGCAAGACTCCTCAAAAAAAAAAAACTTTTCCATCTTTGTCTCCCTGTCCCTTTCCACTTGATAAATGTTCAGCAGATAATTATTGAACTCAATAATCATTTATTTATTTATTTTTATTTTTATTTTTGAGATGGAGTCTGGCTCTGTTACCCAGGCTGGAGTACAGCCGCACAATCTTGGCTCACTGCAACCTCTGCTTCTTGGATTCAAGTGATTCTCCTGCCGTAGCCTCCCGAGTAGCTGGGATTACAGGCACGTGCCACCATGCCTGGCTAATTTTTGTATTTTTAGTATGGACGGGGTTTCACCATGGTGGCCAAGCTGGTCTTGATCTCCTGACCTACTGATTCACCTGCCTTGGCCTGCCAAAGTGCTGGGATTACAGGTATGAGCCACTGCTCCCAGCCAATATTCATTTATTGTAAATTCAGTGAAACCAACCAAAGGGTCTTCAATTATGACAAAAATCTAAAGTGGCCAGGTGTGGTGGCACGTGCCTATAGTCCCAGCTACTTGGGAGGCTGAGGCTGGAGGATCACTTGAGTCCAGGAGTTCTGGGCTGTAGTGTGCCATGCCGATCGAGTGTCCACACTAAGTTCGGCATCAATATGGTGACCTCTCAGGAGTGGGAGACCACCAGGTTGCCTAAGGAGGGGTGAACTGGCCCAGGTTGGAAACGGAGTGGGTCAAAACTCCCGTGCTGATCAGTAGTGGGATCGCGCCTGTGTATAGCCACTGGACTCCAGCCTGGGCAACATAGCGAGACCCTGTCTCTTAAAAAAAAAATTTGAAAGTGATTGTTGGATAATGTTTAGGAGAAAAATAGCAGTGTAATTAAAGCCATGTCCAACAGATGGCACAATAGCCATGATCAAAGCCACCTGAGAGGCGCTCTCCTGCATCACATTCACAAAGCTTTTTTACATATGTTGTCTACTTGCATTATTGTCCCCATCTTAAAAGTGAAGAGGAAAATGAGGAGACTTTTCCAAATCCCAGAATCTTTTAGGAACACATTATCAATTAGGTAATGGTGATTTTAAGGGTCTAACAGAGGTCCTGGGTGATTTTTCTTCCGTATGACCTTCCTCATTCCTTGAAAATATATGAAATGTTCCTTTAAAATTTAAATGTTTGAATGGGGGGAGGGGAGAGTGGGAAATAATTTAATTCATTTGCACTTAAGTGTAAAAAAGTTTCAAATATATTCTTGAGAGTCTTTGACCTAAGTAGATTGGATGGCCACAGGGAGAGTGCACAGAAGCACTGGGGACCTGAAAAGAAAAGAAGCCACAAAGATGAGATGGTGTCTCCGGCCCCAATTTCTATGCTCACTGGAAGACAGAGGTCCTCTTTCCTTGCCTAACGCAGCCATGGCTCGTGGTCCCAAGAAGCATCTGAAGCAGGTGGCAGCTCCAAAGCATTGGATGCTGGATAAATTGACCGGTGTGTTTGCTCCTCGTCCATCCACCAGTCCTCACAAGTTGAGAGAGTGTCTCCCCTTCATCATTTTCCTAAGGAACAGACTTAAGTATGCCCTGACAGGAGATGAAGTAAAGAAGATTTGCATGCAGCGGTTCATTAAGATCGGTGGCAAGGTCCAAACTGATATAACCTACCCTGCTGGTTTCATGGATGTCATCAGCGTTGACAAGACAGGAGCAAATTGCCGTCTGATCTATGACACCAAGGGTCGCTTTGCTGTACATCGTACTATACCTGAGGAGGCCAAGTACAAAGTGTGCAAAGTGGGAAAAATCTTTGTGGGCACAAAAGGAATCCCTCATCTGATGACTCACGATGCTCACACCATCTGCTACCCTGATCCCCTCATCAAGGTGAATGATACCATTCAGATTGATTTGGAGACTGGCAAGATTACTGATTTCATCAAGTTTGACACTGGTAACCTGTGTATGGTGACTGGGGGTGCTAACCTGGGAAGAATTGGTGTGATTACCAACAGAGAGAGGCACCCTGGATCTTTCAATGTGGCTCACGTGAAAGATGCCAATGGCAACAGCTTTGCCACTCGACTTTCCAATATTTTTGTTATTGGCAAGGACAACAAACCATGGATTTCTCTTCCCCATTGCTGAAGAGAGAGACAAAAGACTGGCAGCCAAACACAGCAGTGGGTGAAATGGTCCCTGGGTGACATGTTAGATCTTTATGGGTAATTAAAAATCATGTGGCATGATTAATAGCAAAAAAAAAAAAAAAAAAAAAAGATGAGATGGTGAGTAGGGAAGGGAAAGCGGAATGGTAGGCAGTTTCATTAACATAACACATTTTCCATGGGCCAGCTTGGTTCTCTATTGCTGTAGCTATTGCCAGGGGACTCCATTCAAGGGATTTGTTATCCCAGGAATTTGAGAGCACAATTCAGGACCGTTAATAATCAAGTAGTAATGCCTGGGAAATTCTCAAGAAATCCTTCTCAGCATCCTCTGGTCAGAAGCTAGAAAACAGTGAGTCAAATCTCAGGTTATAAGAATGAAACCAGGCTAAGGTGGTTGGATCATCTGAGGTCAGGAGTTCGAGACCGGCCTGGCCAACATGGCGAAACCCCGTCTCTACTAAAAATATAAAAATTAGATGGGCATGGTGGCATGCGCCTGTAGTCCCAGCTACTCAGGAGGCAGAGGCAGAAGAATCTCTTGAACCTGGGAGGCAGGGGTTGCAGTGAGCTGAGATCACGCCACTGTACTCCAACCTGGGTGACAGAGCAAGACTCCATCTCAAAAAATAATAATAATAGGCTCGTGGAGCGAGCTCCGGAGGGAAGTCAGGAGGAAAAGGGAAGCGGCGGCAGCGCCGCCAACGCCGCCACCGCCGCCCAGCTCGGTCCTCAGCCTGTCCGCGACGCGCTTGCTGAGGCCGCGGCCACCCGAGGGACTCTGAACATGTCAGTGGTCGCCCTCAGCAGACTCGCTCAGGAGAGGAAAGCGTGGAGAAAAGACCACCCGTTTGGTTTTGTAGCTGTTCCAACAAAAATCCCGACGGCACGATGAACCTCATGAACTGGGAGTGCACCATTCCAGGAAAGAAAGGGACTCCATGGGAAGGAGGCTTGTTTAAACTACGGATGCTTTTCAAAGATGACTAACCATCTTCGCCACCGAAATGTACATTTGAACTACCGTTATTTTACCCAAATGTGTACCTTTCGGGGACAGTGTGCCTATCCATCTTAGAGGAGGACAAGGACTGGAGGCCAGCGATCACAATCAAACAGATCCTATTAGGAATACAGGAACTTCTAAATGAACCAAATATCCAAGACCCAGCTCAAGCAGAGGCCTACACAATTTACTGCCGAAACAGAGTGGAGTGTGAGAAGAGGGTTCGAGCACAAGCCGAGAAGTTTGCCCTGTCATAAGCAGCGACCTTGTGGCATCACAAAGAGGAAGGGATTGGTTCGGCAAGAACTTGTTTACAACATTTTTGCAAATCTAAAGTTGCTCCGTACAATGACTAGTCACCTGGGTGGGGGGTTCGGTGGGCTCCATCTTCCATTGCCACTGCAGGTACGCAGTCTTGATTCGCTCAATTGCTCGTTTTTCATACAGAGTCTCTTCCTTCAGTCTTTTGTATTTTGATTGTTATGTAAAACTTGCTTTTAATATTGATGTCAGTATTTCAACTGCTGCAAAATGATAAACTTTTACACTTGGATAAGTCCCCCAGGAGCAAGTCCTCGCTCTCGGATGCAGGCGTGCTTCTCACGGCCCCGGCTGGCTGTCTGGAAATGCGCCCTCCCTCCGGCAGCTCCTCTAGGGCCTGGGCTGTGTTGCCTTCAAGCCTCACATCGCAGGTCAGCAGCCTGTCCGTTCTGCGTCACTTCCTTTGTGTTTATATGGCGTTTTGTCTGTGTTGCTGTTTAGAGTAAATAAAATATTTATTTATTATAATAATAATAATAAAAAGAATGAAACCTGGGGCCAGGTGCGGTGGCTCACGCCTGTAATCCCAGCCTTTTGGGAGGCTGAAGTGGGCGGATCACCTGAGGTCCGGAGTTTGAGACCATCCTGGCTAACATGCTGAAACCCCGTCTCTACTAAAAATACAAAGTTAGCTGGGTGCGGTGGCACATGCCTGTAATCCCAGCTACTCGGAAGGCTGAGGTAGGAGAAGTGCTTGAACCCGGGAGTCAGAAGTTGCAGTGAGCCGGCATCACTCAACTGCATTCCATTCCACCCTGGGCGGCAAAGTTTTTTTCTGTCAAAAAAAAAAAAAAAAAAACAAAAAAAGGAATGAAACCTGGAGTAAAATAGCAAAATCTGCAATTCCAAATTTGGCACCTGGGGTTCAGTATTAGAATCGCAGACTTTGGGCTGGGCGCAGTGGCTCACGCCTATAATCCCAACACTTTGGGAGGCCAAGGCGGGTGGATCACAAGGTCAAGAGATTGAGACCATCCTGGTCAACATGATGAAACCCCGTCTCTACTAAAAATACAAAAAATTAGTTGGGCATGGTGGCACATGCCTGTAGTCCCAGCTATTCAGGAGGCTGAGGCAGGAGAATTGCTTGAACCCAGGAGGCGGAGGTTGCAGTGAGCCAAGATCAGGCCATTGCACTCCATCCTGGGTAACAAGAGTGAAACTTCATCTCAAAAAAAAAAAAAAAAAAAGAATCGCAGACTTTGATAGAACTTGGAGGTCACAAATAGAATCTGGAGGTTACAGATTAGAATTTTGTGGTCCAAATGTATAATCTTTGGTTGTCATTATTGAAATTCCTTACATATTATGGAATCTAACCATAGGATTCAAGTTCAGAGAATAGATCCTATCTTTTCAATATTAGAATTCTAGGGTCCCAAGTAGCAGCTGGGTTCTAATGGTAAAATGCTTAGATGCAGAGAATAAAATCAGAAGTTGCAGGAGTAGATTTTCTAGAGTTTAGTATTAGAATCTCAGACTCTAAATTTTGAAACTGTAGTTCTAATAGTAGGATCTCAAATTGTGAGAGTAAAAGCTAGAGGTTCAAAAGCGGAATTTCAGTTTCAGAGAAAGAACCTGGAGAAAGAACCTAGTTGAGTTCCTCAACTAGAATCTTGATTCATAAGAATAGAACCGGGAATTATATTCTTAGAATCTTGCACTTTGAGACTGGAACTTTAGTTCCAATAATGCAATACAGATATTGAAGTTTAAAATATGAGGTTCAGAGAGCACAATTTTGAGTTCCAAAGAGGTATCTTGAGTTTATATAGTAGAACCTTGAGGTACAATAGTAAATTATGGAATTCTAAGATTGGATTCTAGCATATTAGATTTGATTCTAGCATATTAGCATATTAGATTAGTATTAGGATTAACCTCCAATAGTAATAATGCTAACGGCTAACATTTATTAAGTGCTTACTATGTGCCAGGCATTGTTGTAAGTATTCCTATCGTTGTTGTTATTGCATTTAGTGCTCAAAAAAATAAATCCTGGCAGGTGAATATTATTATTATCATTACTGTGTTAGATGAGGAAACTGAGGCATGGAGAGGTTAATTTTCCAAAGGTCACACACCTGAGAAGTACAGAAATGGTATCTAACCATAAGCAGTCTGGCTCCAGAGCTCATGTTTTTAACCTCTGTGATAAGTGCCTCTAGATTCTAGAGTCTAGGAGAACCTTGAATTTCACTACTATAATAACTTTGGGGTTTAGTCAATAGAATCTAGAGTTACTATAATAGAAACTGTAATTCCAGTAACAGCATCTTTGGTTTTGATAATGTAATTTGTATGTCCAATGGTAGAATACAATACAATCTGGAGTTTCCAACAAATTCAGTTCTAAAATTAGGGTTCCCATGGCCGGGCACGGTGGCCCACGCCTGCAATCCTAGCACTTTACAAGGCTGAGGCAGGCAGATCACCTGAGGTCAGGAGTTTGAGACCAGCTTGGCCAACATGGTGAAACCTCATCTCTACTAAAAATACAAAAATTAGCTGGGTGTGGTGTTAGGTGCCTGTAATCCCAGCTACCCAGGAGGCTGAGGCAGGAGACTCGCTAGAACCTGGGAGGCAGAGGTTGCAGTGAGCCGAGATGGTGCCATTGTACTCTAACCTGGGCAACAAGAGCGAAACTGTGTCTCAAATAAATAAATAAATAAATTTAATTTAATTACGGTTCCCAATGAAGAATTTTGATTTCATCTCAATAATTGGAGTCCAGGATTCTACTACCAAAACTTTCGTCTCAGCTGTGAACCTTCAGGTCTAATTCGAATAATGGAATCTATGTTTCTGAGAGTAAAGCCTAAGTTCTTATAGAATTTTAGTTTCTAAGAGTAGAACCGTGAGTTTTAATAGTAGAATCTTCTGGGGAGACTAAGACATGGAGTTTTAATAGTAGGATCTAGAATATTAAAGTAGATCAAGTTCCAAGATTCTAATAATGGAATTTTAAGTTTCAATAGAAGAATGTGAGCTCTGATAATAGGGACTTGGGTTCAGAGAATACAATGTTGGGTTCAGAGAATAAAATGTTGCAAAAATGGGGTATATGATTCCAAGAACACACCAGGAGTTCTAATGTTAGAATCTTAGGCCTTGATAGTAGAAACTGTGTTATTAAAATATTAGAATCTGGGGGTTAGGGAATAGAATCTGGAGTTACCAAAATAAAAGCTATAGTTTTAAAAGCAGTGTCTTGGGCTTTAATGGAAGAAGCTGATTGCCCAATGGGAGGATAGGGGATTCACAGAATGTAACCTGGAGTTCCAAACATAAATTACTGGGTTTGTAGAGTTGAATCTATAATAGAACAATTTCAATTTTAATAGAACAATTTTAGTAGAATCATAGTCAAATATTCTAACCTGGTAGAATCAGGTTAGAATCTGGGGTTCACAGAGTAGAACCTGGAAATTAATTGCAAGACTGAAAGTAGAAGTTGGAGTTGTGATGATGGACTCTTGATCTAGTTAGTGTTCATCTCAGTTTTTAATTTTTATTCTTTGTTAGTACTGGATTTATTGTACCTCCTTATTAAAAATCACTGTTTCTTCTAGTCTGGGCAACATAGCAAGACCCTGTCTCTAAAAATATATATACAAAAATTAGCTAGGCATGGTGGCACTTGCCTGTAGCCCTAGCAACTCTGGAGGCTGAGGCAGGAGATTGGCTTGAGCCCAGGAGCTCAAGATTATAGTGAGCTA
Source organism: Cacajao melanocephalus (assembly GCA_963573385.1). Lineage (NCBI taxonomy): Eukaryota > Metazoa > Chordata > Mammalia > Primates > Pitheciidae > Cacajao > Cacajao melanocephalus. The sequence continues at coordinate 23,511 of CAUYLG010039661.1, forward strand.
TGATCATGCCACTGTGCTTCAGCCTGGATGAGAGAACATGACACTGTCTCAAAAAAAAAAAAAAAAAAAATCCCTGTTTTTTGTTCAAAGAGGGAAGATTCTTAATCACAGAGAAGGAGTTAGACTGCCACTCTTAGAAGTGTATAGAATTGAATGTAACTTTCCAATGTTACTGAAGGCTATTTGGCTCTAGATGAAATAAGTCTTCCAGTCAGTGAGCCATGTGATTAGGCCTCCGCTATGTGCTCTGGAGCATTCCAAAGTGAAGACCTTGTCCTTGATCTGAAAAGCTAACCATGAATAAAGCAATACAAGTCCAACATAGAGAAGAATGTAATCCAGGGCTAAAATAGTAAAGTGTAGGCTGGCATTATTCTGACCCAGGGGAAAGCTCAGTGTAGGTTGTAAGCCAGGCATGGTGGCGCACACCTGTAATACCACTTACTCGGAGGCTGAGGCAGGAGAATCACTTGAACCCGGGAGGCGGCGG
>CAUYLG010039662.1:0-11388 GCA_963573385.1 Cacajao melanocephalus
TAAACTCCAGAGCTTCTGTACAGCAAAAGAAACAATCATTAAAGTGAACTGGCAACCAACAGAATGGGAAAAAAATTTTGCAATTTACCCATCTGACAAAGGGCTAATATCCAGAATCTACAAAGAACTGAAACAGATTTACAAGAAAAAAACAAACAAACTCATGCAAAAGTGGGTGAAGGATATGAACAGACACTTTTGAAAAGAAGACATATATGAAGCCAACAAACATATGAAAAAATGCTCATCATCACTGATTATTACAGAAATGCAAATCAAAACCGCATTGAGATACCACCTCATGCCAGTTAGAATGGCAATCATCAAAAAATCTAGAGACAACAGATGCTGGAGAGGATGTGGAGAAATAGGAACAGTTTTACACTGTTGGTGGGAGTGTAAATTAGTTCAACCATTGTGGAAGAGTGTGGAGCTTCCCCAAGGACCTAGAAATAGAAATTCCATTTGACCCAGCAATCCTATTACTGGGTGTATACCCAAAGGACTATACATCGTTCTATTATAGATATATGCACACGCATGTTCATCGCAGCACTGCTTAAAATAACAAAGACCTAGGACCAAACCAAATGCCCATCAATGATAGACTGGACAAAGAAAATGTGGCACATATATACAGCCGTAAAAAAAGATGAGTTTGTGTCTTTTGTAGGGACATGGATGAACCTGGAAACCATCATTCTCAGCAAACTGACACAAGAACAGAAAATCAAACACCACATGTTCTCACTCAGAGGCGAGTGTTGAACAATGAGAACACTTCGACTCAAAGAGGGGAACATCACACACTGGGGTCTGTTGCGGAGGGCTATGAGAGGGATAGTGGGAAGGACGGTGGGGGAGGGATAACTTGGGAAGAAATATCAGGTATAGGTGATGGGGGGATGGTGGCAACAAACCACCTTGCCATGAATGTAACTACACAACAATTTTGCATGATCTGCACATGTACCCCAGAATCTAATGTACAATAAATAAATAAATTTTTAAAAATTGTTATGGTTTGAAAGTCAACTAAACCTATAATTTAAAATCTAAGAGGAAAGAAAGTTTGTCAAGATCTTGCTCAACCAGGTAGATGGTGAGATGTCAGCAAGAAAGATGCAACAACATTTTATTTGTATGTGTGCAGAATATCATCTATTTTTTTGTTCAAGATGGGGAGAAAATAAGACTTGGTAAAAGCTTCATTACAGTAAGTAATAGAAAAAGTCTATTCCACATTTATTAGAACATCCCATTTATAAAATACAAGAAAAGACAAATTTTGGAAAGCACTTTTTTTCAGTAAAATTCAATGAAATATGGGCTCTATTAAACACATAAACAAAATTATATTATAATGATGGAAATGGAAAGGTATCCATAAGTGTGGAAGAGAATAAGAAAGCTTAATGAAGTAAAAAATACAAAAGCAAACTAAAATGCAATTGTCCATGTGGTTTTTACCAGAAATAACAATATGCAGAAGTAACTGTAACAAAATCTGAATCCTGATTTCAATTCTAATGTGTTAATTGAATTCAGAAGTCAGAGAAAAATAGCCAATAAGCAGAAGATATCCAAATAAGATAATGGATATTTATATAAGAGAAAAATCCAATGTAAGTTTATATTTCCTGAAAATAATATCAGAACAAATGTAAGAAAAGCAATAATCAAAGATAAAATAGACATAAGCATTCCTGAGTTAAAGAAATGCCTGATTTTAAAAACTGACATGAATTACTGTATAATAGAAAAATAATCCACGAAAGATAACAATGTTCAAACTTATGCTTATGAAATTAATATTCAGAATCATAAAGATAATAAATCAATATTATATAGGCTACACTTTGGGAAATATGATAAAGGAATTAAAAATGCATAAGTAGAGTTGCTATTGTGTTGAGCATTTTCTTATATCCTTAATTATTCTTTTAAAAATGTTATTTCCATGCTTCATCACATGTATATACCACGACTGAGTTAGATTTTTCCTGTTAGTGGACATTTGGGTTATCTAAAGTGGCTTGCACTTTAAAATAGCTCTGTTATAAGTTTTATATGCACATTTGTATAGCTTCTATGAGTATTTCTTAGACTACTTAGAATCTTGGAAGTAGAATTACTGACTCAAAAAGTATCAATATTTAAATATCCATCATACTTATTTCCAAATTGCTTTCCACAGATTTGACTATTTATACACTCTCCAGCTTTTCCATCTTCTTTTACTCTTTGTCACAGCTCTTCTCTACTCATTTACTTAAGGTTTATGCATTGTTTCCTAGGCACTCATCATAGTAATATTTCTGGAGACATAAAGATACACTGAATGAGAGTCTTAACATTAGAAAGTTTCCATTCCAGTGCAGGCAGAAGTAGACAGCGATATGTTGGAAACACTGCATAACAGACATTATAAGACACTGCGGTAAGAACAGTCTAGATCACTGACAGGTAAAAGTTGTTATGACAGTCAAGAGAAGACATTCCTAACCCAGACCGCGGATACCAAGGACAGTCCCCTGGTAAAGAAGTAATACGCTGTATTGTGTGAAGTGAATTGAATTCAGTTTGAGTTTATGGAAGTGAAGAGAGAGAGTGTGTAGGAAGGCACCAGGTAATTTCATGATGGAGAAAAATAAGAACAAAAGAACAGAGGCAAGAAACACAGAGAGGCAAGAATCATCAGGAGTTTAGCATTCTTGGAAGGCAAAGTTTGATGGACGGCATAGTAAAATCTCAGGAAATCAGTTTTAGGAGCCTGGCAATTAAATACCACTTCCAAATACATTGGAAATCAGTTTTAGGAGCTTGGCAATTAAATATCACTAAAGGCCATTAAGCTGTTATAGTTGTGTGTTGGAGAGATTCATCTGGAAGACCTGTGTATAGTGTACTTGACAGATTAGTTTGTGATGATTTCTCCGTAAGCCAAGTTGTTGACAGTTGACTCAATAAGTTGGTAAGTGCCCAGCCCTGATGTTTATTATAAGAAAGAATTCATTGCCCTCATTTTTATTTGGGTGATGGCCAAGCAACATTTTTTAGCCCAATAGCTGTTATGACTAATTGTTTAAGCCAAAGTTTTATAAAGAACATCTCTAGAAGATATTCTGTACCAATAAGAAATCTAGACAAAAATTGTCATCTGAATAAATGAAAATTTATGTATATAAATAAATCTACTATTGCAGGCTGGGTTTTCATTCTTCTCTGGCAGTGTGGAACGCTTTTTCATTCTCATTCGCCTTACTTCTTTTTTTCTTTATTTTCCCTGAGGTTTGCATTTCTTAAATACTTGTCAAATCAAGAGGTAAAGTTGAGGAGAAGGCAAATAAAAGAGTACTTTATGATCTCAAAGATAGGGAAGCCGGCCCCATTGTCCCATAGAAATCATGTTTACCGTTTCTTTCGAATAAACGTTAAAAATTGACCTTCACAGTCTCAAAACTTGAGAGACTTACAAGTTTTATCCAAGTTTCTTTCCCAGGAAACCAACTATCAGGCTTCTCAGACAGTATTAAGGAACTGAAACTTACCAGATCACCACATCTGGATAACGAGATGCTGGACCCTAACCCGTCACGAGTACCTAATGATCACCTGTGCCTGTTGATCAACTCCTCTTCCTTATCCTTCTCTAATTCCTGTTTTCTCACACATACTTAGATTTTTCCCCTGCTGTATAAACCCCTAATTTTAGTCGGGTGAGGCAACAGATGTGAAATATTCTCTCTCTTTCTCCTTGACTTTAGCACCCAATTAAAGCCTTTTTCCCTGGCAATACTCTTTGTCTCAGTGATTGGCTTTCTATGCGGCAAGTGTTTGGACCGAGGGCAAACTCCTGGTCTAGCAGCACTCAGGTAAGGGTATGCCATTTAATTTCCAGGCTTTCACAAACCCTGGTTTGTGGACAAGGAGAAGATATTGGTGGACAAATAGAGGTTTTTCTCAATATTTTTGAAATGTAGATAGTTTTATTCTAATCTTAAATATATATTACATGTTGCTGACACAATTTTATTTTATTTTTTGTTTAATTCAATCAATCTTATGTTTAAATGAAGATTCTCTGCAGTTGATTGTGGTCCTTACCCCCTATGTTTACATATATATTTCAGTTGATAATGGTGAAAAGAGGTATCAAAGACTGTAAAGAAAACCATATTTACATGAAATATCCTATTTTTACCTGACACAAGCTTCCAATAAATTGTTTGACTGCTAAATATTTAACTCTGAAAAAGTAATCAAAAATTGAATTTTCAGCATATTATTTGTTTTTCTTTTCTATGCAAATATTAAGAAAGAAATAGAAGGCTGTCCACGTTTTTCCTTGGCATCGATGTATCTTAAAGGTAAGTAACTAAGAATGAATAGTTATGTACAGGACAGATTTAAAAACCAAAATCTTTCCCTACCTGCTTGTTAGGCTCTTGCAATGCGACTTGCCTGGCCAATGGAACTTTATCAAATATACTGCAGGCAGACAGTTGCAAAGTATTTGCATAATGAAGTTTCCTCTTGTTGCACTTGGAACCCTATATCCACATGAATAAGTCTAAGCTAGCATTCTGGAAGATGAAGTGCCATTATGGAGAAGAACTGATGTACCCAGCTGACAGCCAGTGGTGACATATTTCAGATATGAGTATGGCAATGATACGATATCACCCTAAAGCAGATCTGCCAGTCAAACTGCCAGCTGAGTCTATAAATGCACAGAAGAGCCCAATATAGATCAAAATGGGCTGGTCAAGACACAGACAGAAAAACAGTTGACTGACCAAAAAAATTATAAGTAAATAAAAAGAATATTGTTTTATGTCACTAAGTTTGGTTACTTTGATGTGTAACATGCTTCATGGTATGAATTGCTTTGGGTTAACCCTGGGAACCACATCACTGAATTACTGTCCTCTTGTGTGGAACAAAGTCAGCATATAATCTCAATTTCCAAAATATACGTTCATGTTACCTCCTTATATTTTAAAGATGAAATATATTTAAATAAAAATATCCTTACTGGAAAAATTCCTTTCAGTAAAAATGTAAATATCCAGGTATTTATTCGATTAAAAACATGTTTTAACTTCAGCAAGAAGAAATAAAATGGGTACAGAAATATAGCTCATAGCTAAACTGATTTTTCTATATATTAATTACATCTTTTTAATTGAAAATGTGCATCTAACTTAGCTATAATGCTGTCCATGGTTTTATTATTAATGGAATTTTACTCTGAACTGTTCCTCTAAAATATCAGCTTGAACAAATTCTATAATGGCCAATATAATACTTATATACAACTTTTTAAATTGAGCTATTTCAGTGGAACGTCAGATGTTGTATAATCATGTAAGATTTACTTCCAAAACAACTTTAAATTTTTTCCATATGATGTGTGTGAAATTCATCCTAAAATTCTATAAGTTTTTACTCACTAACTCTGTGTCACAAACACTGACTGCCATATCTACTAAGTAAAATCTCAAGTTTGGAAAACACTTAATCGTGATTGTCAAGGCACTTTGTTCTCACTTAGTAAATAATGATTCGCTTCTGTTATTTACTAGAAAAGTTACACTTGATGAAGCAGTTTGGCAGTGTATTGAATTTAACAAATCAAAATGATCATATCAGTGTATGCATCAAATAAATGATATTGAATGTTCTTAGTATCTTATAGATGCAACCCTCCGGTTATTCTCCTTCCTCACTTTTCCAACGTTCCCAAGACTATAAAACAAACGTATTCTTAATTTGAAGTCATTCAGGCTATATTTATACCAGGCTATTGACAATTTAATCAAGTTTCTAAAATCAATTACACTCTACTCTAAGTGTAACCTCACATTACCACTAAAGATGGAGAAAATGAAATTTGATTGCTTTCTCAGGTCATTCCTCATGAGTACCTAATGGAAACTTGCCAAGCAAGCTCCCTCACCAGACCCTACACTACACCAAAATGTACCCCCTGATGTTTTATGACACTTACTGTTCAGTAATCACAGTTATCATTCTAGGTCTCACAGTATAAGTTTCTCCTATTGAAGAAAATGAAGTATTATCAAATATTGAACCTCTCATATTTCTTGATAACACTCAAAGGAACTGCTTAGTTCTTATTCATCATTTCTGCATTTTAAAATTCTGAACATAATCTACAAAGCGATATCCAGGGTTTTGGCAAGCAGAATCTTAATGCTCTAGGTATTTAGTGTGAATGTCAAAGTCTGTGATTTCCCCCATAATAAATTTCAATTGACTGGTGTCATTTACTGGAAAGGTTACATGTGATTGAATTTATGACCATTTGCTGCTGAACTCAGCTTATAAATTGCTAATGATTCTGGCAGATGAACCAGTTTCTTATGCCAGTGAAATATTGGAGGTTAATTAAATAGCCTCCATCACCTCTTTTCACCAAAATGCCAATGAACTGATGAAAAGTTAAATAAATGTACTACTAGGTACCCGGTGTGCCAAATAAACTACTCTATACACACACTTTCCTGAGCCTGTTATAGTGATCTTCTAAAACAGCTTCAACTGTTGGATTCTTAAAAATTGCTAAACGGTGAAATTATTTGAAATGTAAATGTTCTCCTCAGCACCAATAGACAGAATCCCATTAGGTCAAAGTAAGAGTAAAATAAATTGAATAAGTTAAGGAAAGACAAAGTTTTAAATATGCAATAATCAACAAATATAAGATTATAAATAAAATTAAAATTCACATCTAACTGAAAATAAAACCAAATTAATGGTAATAAAATTTTTAAATAAAATACTTATTAGATTTATTTTAGTATGGAACATACTTTTAGTTCTCACCATCTGAGAAAGTATTTCTATTTTGCCAGAGGTATAGTGTTTTATATATAAGTAATTCTAAAGTGACATCATTCAAAATCATTAGGTCTTACACACGATAGTGGTATTTTTCTGTCCTATATCTAGTCCACCCCTTCTATCCATCCTAGTTTTTACTAGGACTTTAGTTTCTGTTTTATTTATTTATTTATTTGGCAAACTCCTAGCTAAAAAATTGCATTTTTCAGTATTCCTTGTAGTCAGGAGTCAACAAATGAGTTGTAAAATGTTATTGGGTAAGGAGTCAAGTAAAGCTTCTTAAAACTTTATCTGGAACATGAGTATTTTTACTTTCCTTCCTGCCCTGTTTCTTTTAGAAATCCTAGAGTTCTGGTATCCAACCTAAATCATAGATGACCTTGAAGACAGTGGGGCAGAAAGATTAAAAGAGGGTGACTAATGACTTTGGAGCCACCTCCAGAATTATTTCATGTAAGAAACAGAAAAATACAGTATTATTAAGGTCTCTTTATCAGTCACTTAGTAACTGAACTTTATCCTAACTCACATAGCAAATACTGCATTGTTCTATCAGGTGGTATACTAAGTATTGAAATAAAGCTAATAGCCATTAGTTAATTAAGCAATCATTTGAAAGATGGTCAACAAATTCCTTGCAGATGTTTCAGTCTTTGCAAATAGCAGTTTCTATACATTTACTTATGAGGATAAAATAAACTATTTTTGAGTAAATATACATGCAATTTTAACCTTATTAACTCTTACCTACTCTAACGAGTCTCAACCCTCTGTATTTACTTCATGTTATATCATCTTTTAAACTAGCTCATCCAATCCCAGTATTTTAGGTATCATAATGATGGCTCTAAAAGTATGATCTCCAGTCTTCACTTTTTCAAACAGCTCCAAAATAATGTGCATATATCTATGTGCCTGGTGCTATGCTAGGTTGTAAATATGTATCTGAACAAATCAATTAAATACTTGCATTCATAATACTGTGCATGATAGACATCAAATATGCAAACTAGAAAGCAGTGCATTTGTAACTTTTGTAAAATGCCATGAATAACGATTTATGATTGTGGAATAGACAGTGACAGAATAGAAAATAACTACATTTGTTAGTCAGGAAAAAGGTAATATAGCAGAGTTTAGAAGGAAGAGAGGAGCCATCTAGGAAAAGGATGGGAAAACAGCATGTGAAAAGCTTCTGAAGACACGGTAAATAACTTTTTACCAAAAGCATGATACATTAAAGTCAACTGAAAATGTTTCACATGCTTAAAGCAAGAAAATGAAGGGACATGACTTACTTCATTGAAAAGATCACTTTTGTGCTTTGCTGGTAATAGATAGGATTAGAATAAGCTTGGTAAATTTGTTAAAAAGAGTCACTAGAAAATTAATAAACATGAGTACTTATATGAAAACAAATAAAATCAATTGGATTTTGATGGAAATTGAGCAAATTGAAAAAAGTTAACAATGTTAAAATTAAATGTTTTATTGTTGTTTGGCAGGAAATTATTTACTCAAGATGGAAAAATTCACTTAAGCATGAAAATGTTGTATGAATGGGATTAACCATATGACAGCACTTACACTTAAAAAACATTTTGTTTTTATTATACTTTAAATTCTGGGATACATGTGAAGAGCATGCACGTTTGTTACATAGGTATACATGTGCCATGGTGGTTTGCTGTACACATCAACCCATCATCTACATTAGGTATTTCTCCTGATGGTGTCCCTCCCCTAGCCCCCTCACACCCCGACAGGCCCCAGTGTGTGATGTTCCCCTCCCTGTGTCCACGTGTTCTTATTGTTCAACTCCCACTTGAGTGAGAACATGTAGGGTTGGTTTTCCTTTCCTGTGTTAGTTTGCTGATAATGATGGTTTCCAGCTTCATCCATGTCCCTGCAAAGACATGAACTCATTCTTTTTTATGGCTGCACAGTATTCCATGGTGTGTATGTGCCACATTTTCTCTATCTGGTCTACCATTGATGGGCATTTGGGTTGGTTCCAAGTCTTTGTTATTGTGAACAGTGCTGCAATAAACATAGGTATGCATGTGTCTCTATACAGAATTATTTATAATTGTTTTGGTATATATGTAGTAATGGGATTGCTGGGTCAAATTGTATTTCTGGTTGTAGATCCTTGAGGAATCACCACACTGTCTTCCACAATGGCTGAACTAATTTACACTCCCATCAACAGTGTAAAAGCATTCCTATTTCTCCAAATCCTCTCCAGCATCTGCTGTCTCCTGATTTTTTAATGATCGCCATTCTAACTGGTGTGAGATGGTATCTCAATGTGGTTTTGATTTGCATTTCTCTAATGACCATTAATGATGAGCTTTTTTGCATGTTTGTTGGCTGCACAAATGTCTCCTTTTGAGAAGTGTCTGTTCCTATCCTTTGCCAACTTTTTGACGGGGTTGTTTGTTTTTTCTTATAAATTTGTTTAGTTCTTTGTAGATTCTGGATATTAGCCTTTTGCCAAATGGATAGACTGCAAAAATTTTTTTTCCCATTCTGAAGGTTGTGTTGTTCACTCTGATGATAGTTTCTTTTGCTGTGTGGAAGCTCTTTAGTTTAATTAGATCCAATTTGTCAATTCTGTCTTTTGTTGCCGTTGCTTTTGGTGTTTTAGTCATGAAGTCTTTGCCCATGCCTATGTCCTAAATGGTACTAACTAGGTTTTGTTACAGCATTTTTGTGGTTTTAGGTCTTACATTTAAGTGTTTAATCTATCTTGAGTTAATTTTTGTACAAGGTGTAAGGAAGGGGTCCAGTTTCAGTTTTCCGTATATGGCTAGCCAGTTTTTCCAACACCATTTATTATAGAGGGAATCCTTTCCCCATTGCTTGTTTTTGTCACGTTTGTCAAAGATCTGATGATTGTAGATGTGTGGTGTTATTTCTGAGGCCTCTGTTCATTTTCATTGATCTATATATCTGTTTTGGTACTATTACTATGCTGTTTACTATGTTACTGCAGTATTGTAGTATAGTTTGAAGTCAGGTACCATGATGCCTCCAGCTTTGTTTAGTTGCTTAGGATTGTCTTGGCTAGATGGGCCTTATTTTTTTTGTTTCCGTATAAAATTTAAAGTAGTGTTTTCTAATTCTGTGAAGAAAATCAGTGGTAGCTTGATTGGGATAACACTGAATCTATAAATTACTTTGGGCAGTATGGCCATTTTCATGATACTGATTCTTCCTAACCATGAGCATGGAATGTTTCTCCATTTGTTTGTGTCCTCTCTTATTTCCTTGAGCAGTGGTTTGTAATTCTCCTTGAAGAGGTCCTTCACGTCCTTTGAATAAAATACCTAGTTGTATTCCTAGGTATTTTACTCTCTTTGTAGAAATTGTGAATGGGAGTTCGCTCACGATTTGGCTCTCTGTTAGTCTGTTATTGGTGTATAGAAATGCTTGTGATTTCTGCACATTGATTTTGTATCTTGAGACTTTGCTGAAATTGCTTATCAGTTTAAGGAGATTTTGGGCTGAGATGATACGGTCTTCTAAATATACAATCATGTCGTCTGCAAATAGAGAACTACATATTTTTAAATTTTTATGTATACATGATTATACATTATGGGATACATGGGATATTTTAATATAAGCATACAATGTGGGATAATCAAATCTCAATAATTGGGATATTATTTGGGATAACTGAGATAAGAGTTTTAAGGAGGAGAGAAGCATTTACCACTTAGTTTTGCTGTTTTGTAGATGCTTTTAAAAGATTGTTCTAAATTTTGTTTGTGCAATAGACCATAGGTATTTCAGGTCGAAATCTTAAAGGCCAGTAAGGGTGATATTTTACTCACCCAAGTAAGAGTGGATAGTAATTTGGATTAATGTAATGGTTGTGCAGATGGAGAAATGGGAACATATTTAAGAAATATTTAGAAAGTAGAATTAAAGTAACACTATGATATATTAAATACATAAGAAAGTGAAGAAGACCAAGAAACAAAAATTGATATACAAGTTTTTGGTGCTACGTTTTACGAGATACACAATTTTAGAATAATTGATGGGGTTAAAGTTCTACTTTGTAATTCTTGAATTTAATACAATTATGAGACATTCAAGTTAAGTGAGCCTAAGAAGCAGGGAAAAAGTCACAATTTGAGATAAAAATTTGGAAGTCATAGGCACATTAGTGTTTCAACTGTGGGAATGAATGAAAAAATAAATAAAAGGGACAACTTATATCTGAGACCTTTATACCATCTCCACCCCAAATTCACAAAACATACATTTTTCTCAGTATCACATTACACCTATTTTAAAAGAGACCACATAATTGGAAGTAAATCACTCCTCAGCAATTGCATAGCATTTCACAGGTTTAAGTAAAACACTGGTTGGCTGCTTGTTTGTTATTTTCATCCCTTATTCCTTCTTGTCTCCATTGTTAAGCACAATTATTGGCATAAAAGAGGTATTTAATACCCATTTTTAGACTGCATTCTAGCCTGGGCAATAGAACAAGAATCC
>CAUYLG010039663.1:0-52648 GCA_963573385.1 Cacajao melanocephalus
TGGGAGTGTAAATTACTTCAACCATTGTGGAAGACAGTGTGGCGATTCCTCACGGACCTAGAAATAGAAATGGCATTTGACCCAGCCATCCCATTACTGGGTATATATCCAAAGGATTATAAATCGTTCTACTATAAGGACACATGCACATGAATGTTCATTGCAGCATTGTTTACAATAGCAAAGACCTGGAAGCAGCCCAAATGCCATCGATGATAGACTGGACAGGGAAAATGTGGCACATATACACCATGGAATACTATGCAGCCATAAAAAACGATGAGTTAGTGTCCTTTGTAGGGACATGGATAAACCCGGAAACCATCATTCTCAGCAAACTGACACAAGGACAGAAAATCAAACACTGCATGTTCTCACTCATAGGCAGGTGTTGAACAATGAGAACGCGTGGACACAGGGAGGGGAGCATCACAAACTGAGGTCTGTTGGGGGGAACTAGGGGAGGGACAGCAGGGGGTGGGGAGTTGAGGAGAGATAACATGGGGAGAAATGCCAGATATAAGTGATAGGGAGGAAGGCAGCAAACTACATTGCCATATATGTACCTATGCAACAATCTTGCATGTTCTTCACATGTACCCCAAAACCTAAAACGCAATAAAATATATATATTTTTTTTAAAAAGCCGGGCGTGGCGGCTCATGCCTGTAATCCTAGCACTTTGGGAGGCCGAGGTGGGTGGATCACCTGAGGTCAGGAGTTCAAGACCAGCCTGGCCATCATGGTGAAACTCCATCTTAAAAAAAAAAAAAAAAAAAAGTAAAATGCTACAACTACCACTTTGAGGAAGAGTGTGACAGCTCCTTAAAGACTTAAAATACATCTACCGTATGACCTAAGTATATACTCAAGAAAAATGAAAGTGTATGTCTATACAAATTTTTTAAAAAAATTTTTATAGAAAAATTTTAATTTTTGATTTTAAAATAAAAGCAGACAGGGGTTTCATCATGTTTCCCAGGCTGGTCTCAAACTTCTGGGCTCAAGTGATCTGCCAGCCTTGGCAATACACTAATACTATACACTAGTATTCATAGTGGCTCTACTTGTTAACAGTCCCAAACTGGAAAAATCCCAAATACTTTATCCCAAATGCCCAAATGGATATAGTATAATATATACATGCAATGGGATACTGCTCAGCAATAAAATGGATGAAAATCAAAATAGCTATGCTAAGTAAAAGAAACCTGACAAAAAAAGGTACTGCATCATTCCATGTTTATAAAATTCTTAAAAATACAGACTAATCTATGGTGACAGAAAGTAGATCAGTGGTTGTCTGGGGATGGGACAAGGAGGGATGGGAAGGATCACAAAACAGCAATGCAACTGAGGCCACCATGCTATAAGGAAATGCAAACCAGCCCATACATTGAAACCACATAAAGAAATCTTCATGAGACTGCATGAAAAAAGAGATAGCCTGCCAATCCCTAGCTGCTCAATCCCCAACTACTATAGCTCTAGCAACTATGTAGACGCAACCACGAGACACCTGCACGAAAACTGCCCAGCAAGGCCCTCACAAATTCCTGACTCACAGAAACTATGAGAAATACTAAAATGTTCTTTGTTGTTTCAAGCCACTAAGTTTTGGCAGATTCATCACATAGCAACGGCAGGCAGAAGAGACCATCAGGACTACTTTTATATCTGATTCTCAAGTCACTTCCAGTAGCTCAGATTTCTCAAATTATTCCCTACACCCTGCCATCTTCTACCTTCTCCTACCAATTCCTGAAAATTCTACTGTGTTCTCTTAAGTAATCAACAAAATCCCATTCTTTAACCTCTGAAACATCCGTTCGTTTCCTGCTCTAAGTAAAATCTAGCTCTCCCTGAGGATGTCTTTTCCTTTGAAGCCATCTCAAATGACAGGTGTTTCTCTTCTCTCCTCCACACTCTTCATATCACTGTCCCTATCAGAGGTGTGGGGAAGAAATCTTCCCTGTTCCTTACTTGCACTTCCAGATTATGACCATTCTTCTCTAAAAATTCTCAGCTTTCAAAATCCTCACAAAAATTAGCCAGGCATGGTGGTCAGCACCTGTAGTTCCAGCTACTTGGGAGGCTTAAGTGGGAGAATCATTTGGACCTGGGAGGAGGTTGTGGTAAGCTGTGATCACGCCACTGCACTCCCACCTGGGCAACAGAAAGAGACCCTGTCTCAAAAAAACAAAAAAAGGAAAATCTTTTCACCAGACTCACAGTCTATTGTTGCTTCCTATTTCAGTAATCTACAGCCTCCTGAGTCACTCTTTCTCATTTCTTAACATTTACATCGCAGTTCTCTCTCCAGCACTACTCCTGTCATAATGTTTGGTGACTTAAATACCCATGTAGATGATCCCTTTAACTACCCTGTATTTGCAGGTCTCTAAACTCCTCTCCACCACAATCTTGTACATCCCCTGATATGGTTTGACTCTGTGTTCCCATCCAAATCTCAGGCTGAATTGTGATCCCCAGGGCTGGAGGTGGGCCTGGTAGGAGGTGACTGGATCGTGAGGGTGATTTCTAATGACTTAACACCATCCCCCTAGTGCTGTCTCCTGATAAGCATTCTCACAAGATCTGATTGTTTGAAAGTACGTAGCACATCCCCCTTCGCCCTCTCCTGCTGGCCATGTGAAGACTGTACCTGCTTCCCCTTCACCTTCCACCATGATTCTAAGTTTCCTTAGGCTTCCACATAAGAAGCCTGTACAGTCTGCAGAACTGTGAGCCAATTAAACCTCTTATCTTTATAAACACCCGGTCTCAGGTATGTCTTAGTAGCAGTGTGAGAATGAACTGACACATCCCCCAATCTCAGCTACTCACTTCTTTTTTTGTTGTTTTTTGAGACTGAGCCTTACTTACTCTGTCAGGCTGGAGTACAGTGGCAGATCTTGGCTCACTGCAACCTTCACCTCCCCAGTTCAAGCGATTCTTCTGACTCAGCCTCCCGAGTAGCTGGGACTACAGGCACACGCCACCACACCCAGCAATTTTTTTTTTTTAGTAGAGACGGGGTTTCACCATGTTGGCCAGGATGGTCTCGATCTCTTGACCTCGTGATCTGCCTGCCTTGGCCTCCCAAAGTGCTGGGATTACAGGCGTGAGCCACCAAGCCCAGCCACTACTCATTCACTTCCGCAGTATTTATTATAACCAATAACCACAACCTCTCCATAAATGCAGTTTCAAGAATCCCACTCTCTAACCACCACCGTCTAGGCTCTACGGCTTACTTCTATTAGTAGTTTGATGGGGTCAATCATTCCGCTTCACTAGGGCTGGCAATACATTGATCCTCCCACTTTTTAAACTGTCTCTCAGGGTCTTAAAGTGCTCACTTCCTTTCTTAGCCAGCTTAAATTCCATGGTCAATCATTAAGATAACTCATTTGTACTTCCCCCCTCACTTCTTCATATCTACATGGTAAAACTACAATCGTATGAATTTCAACTCTCCATTTACTCTGCGGGTGCCCTCACACACGATCTTGCTATCTGGTCCCCTTCAACTCATGACCACAAATCTCTAGTAGGCCCTTCATATTCCCTAGCAACATTTCCATTGAACTGCCCTAGTCCAACCCTTGCCCCCTCTTCTAAAGAACTACCTACTTCCCATCTTCTCTCTCCTCTCCCATCCTAGCATCCCAGCTGATAACCTTGCTTCTTTCACTAAGAGAACAGTAAGAATCAAGAGAACTTTCACAATGTCCTGCCATTGTATCTGCCCATTCACATATCACATATGTGTAACTATATAGCTGTCACCACAAGAACCAGTAATGTTTCCAACAAAGGCCAAATCCATCCCTTCTTACCTACTCTAGGACATTGTTCTAACAATTCTCTTTCCAATATCAATTTTCCCATTCTTATCTTTCCTATCAATCCACAAACATGCTGAAACATGTTGCTCCCATCTTAGTGCAATGGCTCACACCAGTAATCCTAGCACTTTGGAAGGTATTGGTGAGAGGATCCAGGATTTCAAGGCTGCAGTGATTCATGATTGTCCCACTGCATCCGGGCAACAGAGCAAGATGCCCTGTCTTAAACACACACACACACTAAAATTTCATGGTGGCTCACTCCTTTAGACCCAGCTACTCCAAAGGCTGAAGCAGGAGGGTCGCTTCAGGCCAAGAGATTGATGCTGCAATGAGCTATGATCAGCCACTGCACTCCAGCCTCGGCAACAGGGAGTGACCTTGTCTCTAAAAATATATATATATTTTTTTAAACAAAATTCCTTCATATGTCTACAGTTGTTTTTGTTTATTTTAAGACAGGGTCTGGCTCAGCGGCCCAGGCTGGAGTGCAGTGGCACAATCAGAGCTCACTGCAGCCTCCACCTCCCTGAGCCTTCCAAGGCCTGAACCAAGTAGCTGGGACCACATGCGAGCACCACAACGCCCGTCTAATTTTGGTATTTTTAATTTCTGTAGACTCGGAGTCACAGTATGTTGCCCAGGCTGGTCGAATGTTGCCTAGAATTTCTCTTCTCCTACTCTCTAACTCACTCCAAATTCACCCCCCAACCATACTATGCCCAAGACTGAACTCCTAAGAAACCTGCTCTACCAGCAATCTTCTCTTTCCCATCTCAGCACATCTCAGTAAAAATCAACTTTATCTTTTCAACTATTCAGGATAACCTCTATCATCAAATCTATCTGAAAAACCTATTGCCTCCGATTTCGAAATATATCCAGAATCCAAACATTTTAACTCTGTTAATAACATCTTTATCTAAAGTTTAGATAATTTTAACAGACTCCTAACTGGTTTCCCAGCTTCACCCTGGCCTAATGCCCTCACCTCCCCCACACCCGCCAGAGAGGAGTGGACAAAGTAAGTTACAGCCAAGTCGCGACACGGCCTCGACTTAAAGCCATCAAGGCGCCGAAACTGCTCGAGGAAGCTTATAGATGCGGTTCGCACGGAAAGAAGTGGGAAAAGACGTAGATGAACGCCGACAACTCCAGTGAGCGCATCCAGTTGATGCTGTTTCGCGGCTGGGGAAGGAGAGTGGTGAGAGCGCCGTTAGTGAGGCTGCACTGGCCGCGACCTCACCTGGCCGGTGCCACGCCGGAACAGCACGGAATCCTCCTGCTCCGGGACGCCGCCGCCACTGCCGCCACTGCCGCCGCCGCTCATCGCCATAGCAAACCTGCGAGTGCGCGGCGTGGGGGTAACCCCCCCCTACTTAAACGACTTCCGCCCAAGGGGCTTCTGGGAGCGGAACAGCACGGTGGCCTGAAGGGCCACTTGTAGTAACTTCTCACGCTTTGTATGTGTGGTTATTGCCCTCCCACCTTTGTGGAGTGTATTTTTCATTTCTCTCAAACCTTTCATTTCACGATGTTATATTTCCAAATGTTAATTTAGTTTAATTTAATTTTTTGAGACTGAGTTTCGCTCTTGTTGCCCAGGCTGGAGTGCAATGGCGCGATCTCGGCTAACCGCAACCTCCGCCTCCCTGGTTCAAGCGATTCTCCTGCCTCAGCCTCCCAAGTAGCTGGGATTCCAGGCATGCGCCACCACGCCAGGCCAATTTTTTTTCTTTTCTTTTCTTTTTTTTTTTTTTTTTTTTTTTTTTTTGTATTTTTAGTTGAGACGGGGTTTCTCCATGTTGGTAAGGCTGGTCTCGAACTCCTGACCTCAGATGATCCGCTCACCTCGGGCTCCCGAAGTTCTGGGATTACAGGCGTGAGCCACAGCGCCCAGCCTTTCCTTTTTTTTTCTTTTGAGATGGGGTCCCACTCTGTCGCAAGAGTACAATGGCGCCATTGCCATCTGGGCTTATTGCAGCCTTGACCTCCTGAGATCAAGCGATCCTCCCGCCTCAGCCTCCCGAGTAGCTGGGATTGCAGGCGCCCGCCACCACGCCCCGGTAATTTTTGTAATTTTAGTAGAGAGAGGTTTTCACCATGTTGGCCAAGTTAGTCTCAAACTACTGACCTCAAGTGATCCACCCGCCTAAGCCTCCCAAAGTGCTAAGATTACAGGCATGAGCCCCCTTGCCCAGCCTCCAGTATTTTTTTTTTTTTTTCCAGACAGAATCTTGCTCTGTCACCCAGGCTGGAGTGCAGTGGCAGGATCTTGGCTCACTGCAACCTCCACCTCCCAGGTTCAAACAATTCTCCTGCCCCAGCCTCCTGAGTAGCTGGCCTTACAGGCGCCTGCCACCACATCCGGCTAATTTTTGTATTTTTGGTAGAGTTGGGGTTTCACTGTGTTGGCCAGGCTGCTCTGGAACTCCTGACCTCAGGTGATTGACCCGCCTCAGCCTCCCAAAATGCTGGGATTACAGGTATGAGCCACCGTGCCCGGCCTCCAGTATTATTTATTAAGCATCTAGGGTTGCCAAATGGCTCACATATACATAGTATAAGTTTTTTTTTAAGTCCACCAAAGGAACTTTGAGGGCTTCCCCCAAAGTACCCTTGGCTTCTATATAGCATATAAGAAATATCTGTGGAGGAAGGGGAGAATGGGATGATGTTGGCCAAATGTACAAAATTAGTAACTATGTAGAGGCAATATGTGGAATGTAATCATTTTACAATGTATATCTAAACATCAAATTGTACAACTTAAATATATACAATTTTTAGGGGTTGGTTCAGTGGCTCATGCCTGTAATCCCAGCACTTTGGGGAGGCTGAGGTGGGTGGATCACTTGAGGTCAAGAGTTCAAGACCAGCCTGGTCAACATGGTGAAACCCCCGTTTCTACTGAAAATACAAAAATTAACCTGACGTGGTGGCAGGCACCTGTAATCCCAGCTACTTGGGAGGCCGAGGTGGGAGAATCACTTGCACTGGGAGGTGGAGGTTGCCGTGAGCCAAGATCATGCACTGCACTCCAGCCTGGGCGACAGAGTGAGACTCCATCTCAAACAAACAAATAAATATATACAATTCTTATATGTCAAGAAAGTTAAATTATCACAAGATTAAAAATTTTTTTAAATCTCATGTCAGAAGAGTAATGTGCCAAAGGTAAGTCTCACACATAAACATGAAAACCCAATTATCGGGCATGGTGGCTCACACCTGTAATCCCAGCACTTTGGGAGGCCAAGGTGGGCAGATCATCTGAGGTCAGGAGTTCAGAACCAGCCTGACCAACATGGTGAAACACCATCTCTACTAAATATACAAAATTAGCCAGGCATAGTGGTGCACACCTGTAATCTCAGCTACTTGAGAGGCTGAGGCAGGAGAATTGCTTGAACCTGGGAGGCGGAGGCTACAGTGAGCCAAGGCACTCCAGCCTGAGCAATAAGAGCAAAACTCCATCTAAAAAGAAAAAAAAAGAAAAGAAAGAAAGAAAACCCAATTATCACACTTATGAACTATGAAAGGATCAAGATAATTTAAAAGTCAAAAAGGCTGGGCATGGTGGCTCACATCTGTAATCCCAGCACTTTGGGAGGCTGAGGTGGGCGGATCACAAAGGAGTTTGAGACCTGCCTGGCCAACATGGTGAAACCCAGTCTCTACTAAAAATAGGAAAATTAGCCAGGTGTGGTGGCACATACCTGTGATCCTAGCTACTCAGGAGGCTGTGGCAGAATTGCTGGAACCCAGGAGGCAGAGGTTGCAATGAGCTGAGATCACGCCACTGCACGCCAGCCTGGGCAACAGAGCAAGACTCCGTCTCAGAAAAAAAAAGTCAAAAGAAAATGTGTATTTTTGTAAAGTTTGCTTAGATTGTTCACAGTCATAAAAATTCTCACAATTGCATTCGATGTCAAAATTTAAACAAATTACATGGATATATTCTGTGATGGTTAAAAAAGAAATATAAACAAAATATGGAACGAGGTTTCTTTTTGTTTTTATTAATTTTTGAGATATAATTGACATACCATAAAATTCATTATTTTATTTTATTTATTTATTTTTGAGATGGAGTCTTGCTCTTGTTGCCCAGGCTGGAGTGCAATGGTGCAATCTTGGCTCACCACAACCTCCGCCTCCCTGGGTTCAAACGATTCTCCTGCCTCAGGCTTTGAGTAGCTAGGATTACAGGCATGCACCATCGTGTCTGGCTAATTTTGTATTTTTAGCAGAGAAGGGGCTTCACCATGTTGGTTAGGCTGGTCTCGAACTACTGACTTCAGGTGATCCACCCGCCTCGGCTTCCCAAAATGCTGGGATTATAGGCGTGAGCCACCATGCCTGGCCAGATTCATCATTTTAGATCACACAATTGAGTGGTAGATTGAGTAGAAACCTTAGTATATTCACAAGGTTGTACAGCCATCACTACTATACAACTCCAAAGTTTAATCACCCACCAAAAAAACCTCTGTATCCTTTAGCAGTGTGCTGCCATGCCCAGGTATTTTCTGGGAGAGAAAGGGGTCTCCCTGTGTTGTCCAGACTGGTCTCAAACTTGGAGCCTTAAGCAATCCTCCCACTCTGGCCTCCCAAAGTGCTAGGATTACAGGTATGAGCCACTGTGCCAAGCCTGAGTTTCTATATTTATAAAAGTTATTTCATATGATAGACAAATTATTCAAAATATGAGGTAAACTGCCAAAAGAAACCATTTCACTAGATCTGAAGGCACTTAATGTAAATGCTGAATTTAACTTCATGTACTGGAATCAGTCTTTTTGCATATGTAATTTTCATACCAAAAATCTCTCTTCAGTGACTCTTGGAAATTTCTCATGATAAAATAAAAGTTCAAATGATGCCAGGGGCAGTGGCTCACACCTGTAATCCCAGCACTTTTGGAGGCTGAGGCAGGTGGATCACCTGAGGTCAGGAGTTCGAGACCAGCCTAGCTAACATGGCAAAACTGTATCTCTACTAAAGATATGAAAGTCAGCCAGGCATGGTGGTGCCTGCTTGTAATCTCAGTTACTAGGCTGAGACACAAGAATCACTTGAACCTGGGAGGCGGAGATTGCAATGAGCTGAGATGGCACCACTGCACTTTAGTCTGTGAAGCAAGACTCTGTCTCAAAAAAAAAAAAGGTGGGGGGGCCAGGTATGATGGCTCATGCCTGTAATCCTAGCACTTTGGAAAGCTGAAGTGGGGAGGATCAGGATCATTTGAGCTCAGGTGTTCGAGACCAGCATAGGCGACGTGGTGAGGCCCCATCTCTACAAAAATAAATTAGCAAGCTGGGTGAAGTGGCTCATACGTGTAATCCCAGCACTTTGGGAGGCCAAGGTGGACGGATCACCTGAGGTCAGGAGTTTGAGACCAGTCTGGCCAGCATGGCAAACCCTGTCTCTACTAAAAATACAAAAATTAGTTGGGCATGGTGATGTGCGCCTGTTGTCCCAGCTACTTGGAAGGCTGAGGCAGAAGACTCACCTGAACCCAGGAGGTGGAGGTTGCAGTGAGCCAAGATCACGCCACTGCACTCCAGCCTGGGTAACAGAGCAAGACTATGTCTCAAAAAATAAATAAAATAAAATAAATAAATAAATAAATAAATAAATAAATAAGCTGGCCATGGTGGTGTGGGCCTATCATCCCAGCTACTCAGGTGGTCAAAGGCTGCAGTGAGCCCTGTTTTTGCCACCGTGTTTCAGCCTGGGCAACAGAGCAAGACCCAGTTTCAAAAACAAACCAAAAAAACGGTAGTACCTACAGGTGAATATTGCGTATAATAAAGATTGTAAAGCAGACAGAAAAACTGGACAGTTTACCAAAAAGAAAATCCAAATGTCTACTAGATAACTGAGAAGATGCCCAAACTCTACGGCCAAGGAATTAAAATTTTATTTTATTTTATTTTACGATGGAGTTTCACTCTGCCACCAAGGCTGGAGTGCAATGACGCGATCTCAGCTCACTGAAACCTGTGCCTCCCACGTTCAAGTGATTCTCCTGCCTCAGCCTCCCCAGTAGCTGGGATTACAGGTGCACGCCACCATGCCCAGCTAATTTTTTTGTATTTTTAGTAGAGACAGGGTTTCACCATGTTGGCCAGGCTGATCTTGAACTGGTGACCACAGGTGATCCGCCAGCTTCGGCCTCCCAAAGTGTTGGGATTACAGGCGTGAGGCACCACACCAAGCAGGAATTACAAATTAAAAACAAAGATAACATTTCAGGACCTGGCATCGTGGCTCACAGCAGTAATCCCAGCACTTTGGGAGGCTGAGGCAGGCAGATCACTTGAGGTCAGGAGTTTGAGACCATCCTGGCCAACATGGTGAAACCTCGTCTCTACTAAAAATACAAAAATTAGTTGAGCGTGGTTGTGGCTCCTGTAATCCCAGCTTCTTGGGAGACTGAGGCAGGAGAATCACTTGAACCTGGGAGTCGGAGGATGCAGTAAGCCAAGATCGTGCAAGTGTACTTCGGCCTGAGCATCAGGGTGAGACTCCATCTCAAAAAAACAAAAACAAAAAATTTCAGGAATATACCTGCCTTAGGTAAAAATTTTAAAAAAGTATTAACCAGGAGTGGTGGCTCATGCCTGTAATCCTAGCCCTTTGGGAGGCTGAGGCAGAAGGATCCTTTGAGCCCAGGAGTTCAAGACCAACCTGGGCAACATAGGGAGAACCTGTCTCCAAAAAAAAAAAAGAAAAAAAAAAAGAAAAAAAATTGTGAATAGTGTTGCAATGAATAAGAAAAAAAAAAAAATTAAAAAGAAAGAAAACCCAGCCAGGCGCGGCGGCTCACACCTGTAATCCCAGCACTTTGGGAGGCCAAGGCGGGCAGATCACGAGGTCAAGAGATTGAGACCATCCTGGCCAAAATGGTGAAACCCCATCTCTACAAAAAATACAAAAATTAGCAGGGCACGGTGTTGCACACCTATAGTCCCAGCTACACGGGAGGCTGAGCCAGAAGAATCACTTGAACCCAGAAGGCAGAGGCTGCAGTGAGCCGAGATCGCACCACTACTCTCCAGCCTGGTGACAGCAAGATGACTCCGTATCAAATTTTAAAAAAAAAAAAGAAAGAAAACTCAGAAAAACGGCTAACATACCATTTTCAACTAGTTTGGCAAAACTATTAGGAATTAATAACATCTGATGTTAGCAAAGTATAGTGAAATAAACTTTTATCCTCTTACTGAAAATATGTTTATAGCTAGGCATGATAACTCATACCTGTAATCCCAGCAATCTGGGAGGCCAAGGTGGGAGGATCCCTTAAGGCCAGGAATTCAAGACTAGCCCAAGTAATAAAGTGATCCCATTTTTAAAAAATGCCATGTCATTAAAAAAAAAAGACAGCTGGATGCAGTGGCTCATATCTATAATCCCAGCACTTTCGGAGGCTGAGGTGGGTGGATTATTTGAAGTCAGGAGTTCGAGACTAGCCTGGCCAACATCGCAAAACCCGGTGTCTACTAAAAATACAAAAATTAGCTGGGCGTGGTGGCGGGCACCTGTAATCCCATTTACTCTGGAGGCTGACGGAGGAGAATCGGTTGAACCCGTAAGGCAGAAGTTGCAGTGAGCTGATATCATGCCACTGTACTCCAGCTTAGGCAACAGAGCGAGACTCCACCTCAAAAAAAAAAAAAGAAGAAAATAAAACATCTGTTTAAAGTTGAAGACATGAAGACATGTATACCTGTGAAAGTTGATTACATAAATTGGGTCATTCTTGAATCACTCAACTAAATCAGACTTGAAGGGCCAGGAGGAAAAAGCACTTGGGGCACACAGCACCTGCTTCAAGAATTAAATTTTCCACAAGCCCAACTGCTGAAACAGCCTGCTGTAACCCTAAGACCAGCTTTAACTAATAGCTGCTGAAATGACCTGCCATGACTTTAAGACTAGTTTTACCTACCACCATCACTCACCAATCAGAGCTTGCTAGCTCCCACAAGCTCTAGTATGAATGAGCTTTCTTCCAAAACAGTATATAACACTGCTGTTTCTCATACACCCCCAACCTTCTCTTTATTCTCCTGATCATACCAATGATCGCCCTGGTCTGTGTATATGCCTTAAATTGCAGCTGTGGCTTACCAAATAAAATCTTTTAGAGATTTATCTCTATGTTATATTTGGCTTTGACATAACTTTTCCCTAGGAATTCTATCTTTAAAAATCCATTCTTGGCCAGGCACAGTGACACACGCCTGTAATCTCAGCACTTTGGGAGGCCGAGGTGGGCGGATCACGACATCAAGAGATCGACACCATCTTGGCCAACATGGTGAAACCCCGTCTCTACTAAAAACACAAAAATTAGCTGGGCATGGTGGCATGCGCCTGTGGTCCCAGCTACTCGGGAGGCTGAGGCGGAAGAATCGCTTGAATCCAGGAGGCAGAGGTTGCAGTGAGCCGAGACTGTGCCACTGCACTCCAGCCTGGTGACAGAGCAAGGCTCTGTCTCAAAAAAAAAAAAAAAAAAAAATCCATTCTTAAGGAAATGAAAGCACCAGTAAATGGGAATAAGTATGATAATCTACATCGCAGAATTGTTTATGGTGGTAAAAGTTGCAAACATCCAAAGTAAGGAAATGAGTAAGGAAATGACTGGATAAATTAGTATACATCTATACTAAAGTTAAATCTGTAAGTACTGAACTATAGGCATGGCAGGTTTTTTTTTTTTTCTCTTTTTTTGTGGAGACAGGGTCTCACCCTGTCACCCAGGCTGGAGTATAGTGGTGTCATCTTGGGTCACTGCAACCTCTGCTTCCTGAGTTCAAGTGATCCTCCCACCTCAGCCTCCCAAGTAGCTGGGACCACAGAGACATGCCACCACACCTGGTTAATTTTGTTTTTTGTTTGTTTCTTAATTGGTATGTTTATTAATAATATAATCTAATAATCTGTGCTTAAATGTCATTGTGGTTATGTGCTGATTTCCATAAAACATAACTAATTATGAGGGATTCTTCACAAATACACTCCAGACAGAGGGGTAAACAGAAATGACTGACAAGACAGTGCCAGTTCATAATTATTAACACTTGCTAGAAAACGGAGTTGGACATTATTTACAATTATACCAATATTGACAGAAGCCAACTGTCACAGGCATAAAGGCACACCATGACCACGAGACATTGTTTCAGATTTCCCAAATATTTTTGTTTTAGCTATGAAGGTCAGTTACCTGAGCTAAACTTGTCCTTAACAAGCAGAATTTTTGTGTCCATTCCAAGAGTCTCTTACAGCTTTCTGGGCCTGTTACTTGCAGAGAGCAGCAGAAACTGTAACCAGGTTCTTCATACCATGCATTCACATGTGATGTCCAATCTTCATATGCTGTCCAATTTCTTTAAGAAAAATGGAGTGACTCGCAGCAGGGCCACGTAGATGAGAAAGTTCCGTATGGGGGAGATCACATCCTCGTGCATCTTCTGTTTCATCTCCTCTGGGTCCAGCTTCAGGGCAAGGCCCTTTAGCCACCATGCTCTGCTCTCCCCAGTGGCCCCCTCAGGCCTGGAACTTGGCCTATCCCCTCCCTCCCAGATAATTTTTGTATTTTTAGTAGAAATAGGGTTTTGCCATGTTGCCCAGGTTGGTCTCGAACTCCTGGGCACAAGGGATCCACTCACCGTGGTCTCCTAAAGTGCTCAGATTACAGGCATGAGCCACTGTGTCTGGCCCAATATGGCTATTATTTTTAAAAGTGCTAAATTATGGCCAGGTGCGGTGGCTCACTCCTGTAATCTCAGCACTTTGGGAGGCCGAGGTGGGTGGATCACAAAGTCAAGAGATTGAGACCATCCTGGCCAACATGGTAAAAGCCCATCTCTACTAAAAATACAAAAATTAGCTGGGTGTGGTGGTGGGGACCCAGCTACTCAGGAGCCTGTGGCAAGAGAATCGCTTGAACCAGGGAGGCAGAGGTTGCAGTGAGCCAAGATCACACCACTGCACTCCAGCCTAGCAACACACTTCATTTTTTAAAAAAATATAAACTGCTAAGTTACATCTAAGTTTCCTATTTTTGTTTAAAAAACTCCTTGTGGTGGATTTAATCACCAGACCCCAAAATGATACATCTGATAACCGTGAATGTGACCTATTTGGGAAAATGGTTTTTGTAGATGCAATTAAGGATTTCCAGATGAGATCATCCTAGGTTAGAATGGAACCTAAATCTAATAATAAAAGTCGTCATAAAAAGAAGGGAAGAAGATAGAAAAGAAGATTACAAAGACAAAGGCAGAGATAGGAGTTATGCTGCCATAAGCCAAGTAATACCTGGAGCCACCAGCAGCTGGAAGAGGCACGCAAGGATTCTCCCTTGGAGCCTTCAGAGGGAGGTGTGGCCCAGCTGACACCTTTCTCTCGGATTTCTGGCCTCCAAAACTGTGAACAGAAATATTTCTGTTGTTTTAAGACACTACATTTGTGGTAATTTGTTACAGAAGCTCTCGGAATCAAATACACTCCCACATCCCTTATTTATGTGTATGTGTGTGTGTGTGCATGTTTGCAACAATTATTAACAGTGGTTAACTCAGGGGAATGAGACTGGCTTCCTGAAGGCTGAGAGGGTATATGTGTGTGTGTATATAAATTGAGTATATTTAAATTAAGTATATATAAGGAAATTAAGACCACAATGAGATACGACTACCTCCCACCAATGTGGTTAAAGATAAAAGGTCTGACAATAGCTAACGCTAGTGTGGAGCAATGGAACCTTCATTTATAGCTGGTGGTAGAATGGTATGATCATTAAAAACAAACTAAAACAAAAACAACAAAGATGCAATTGTTTGATGGTACCTACTAAAAAATGTGTGTGTGTATGTATGTCTATAGACACAAATCCTATGACCCAGCAATTCCATTGCTGGGTATATATTCAATAGATAGAGTGTTTAAGACCATCACAAGATATATAAAAATGTTATGGCATTATTATTCATAATAGCCCCAAAGGGGGAGCAATTCAAATGTCCATGAAACGTAGAGTAACTAAATATGGTATATTCATATAACAGAATGCTACACAGCAGTGAAAAAGTCTGAACTGCTGTGTAGTAGCAAAAGAGAGGATTCCTGTAGACACAATGTTGAGCAAATGAAGCCAGACTCACTACAGCACATATTGTGTAATTCCATTTATGTAACATTCAATAACAGGCAAAACTAATCTATGGTGATAGTCAGATAAGAGGCATTATCTAAGAGGGTGCTAGAACTGTCCTTTACTGTGATCTGAACATAGTATTTACATGCGAGTCATTGAAATATACATTCCGGATGTTGGCTGTTTATTATCATTTCACTGGTATAAATGCCCAAGGAGTTTTCAAAGGAGTGCTATTTAGAATTTACAGAAATTTAGAATTTATTGTATTTTCCCAGATTTTCTATAATGAGTAAGCATTGCAGTTTGAGGGTTTGAAAGGTTGGTAGAGATAAAAATTGCATTAACTGCATGATTATTTCTCACACTTCAGATAATTACAACCTTCATGATTTGCCATATCATGTATTTTTAAAAATACATTTTTTGTTTGTTTGTTTTAGATGGAGTCTCATTCTGTTGCCCAGGCTACAGGGCAGTGGTGTGATCTCAGCTCACTGTAACCTCCTGGGTTCAAGTGATTCTCCTGCCTCAGCCTCCCGAGTAGCTGAGATTACAGATGCCCACCAGGACGCCTGGCTAATTTTTGTTTTTAAAAATACAATTGTTGCCGGACACGGTGGCTCATGCCTGTAATCCCAGCACTTTGGGAGGCCGAGATGGGTGGATTGCTTGAGGTCAGGAGTTCAAGACCAGCCTGACAAACATGGTGAAACCCCATCTCTACTAAAAATACAAATATTAGCTGTGTGCGGTGGCTCACACCTGTAATACCAGCACTTTGAGAGGCTGAGGCAGGACAATCACCTGAACCTGGAAGGCGGAGGTTGCAGTGAGCCAAGATCCTGCCATTGCACTCCAGCCTGGGGAAAAGAGCAACACTGCATTTCAAAAAAATACACACACACACACACACACACACACACATTTTTTAAATTTAGTCTTAGCTTTGCAATAATAGGAATTAAAATCTATTATTTTAGTCTACTCAGGATCTAGTCTCCCTTCTTTTTGGCAAAGAACTCTAAATTTGTTTGGGGGATGATACCTCACCAAAATCTCATCTTGAAGTGTAGCTCCCATAATTCCCATGTGTCATGCGAGGGACCCGCTGCAACGTAACTGAATCATGGGGGTGGTTACCTCCATGCTGTTCTCGTAATAGTGAGTGAGTTCTCAGGAGATACAGCGGTTTCATAAGGGGCTTTCTCCCTTTTGCTTGGCACTTCTCCTTCCTGCCATCATGTGAACCATGTGTTTGCTTCCCCTTCCGCCATGATTGTAAGCTTCCTGAGGTCTCCCCAGCCATATACAACTGCAAGTCAATTCAATCTCTTTCCTTTGTAAATTACCCAGTCTCGGGTATGTCTTTATTATCAGCTTGAGAACAGACTAAGACAGGGGACCACCTATTCTTTACTAGATATAGTCTTGGTTTTACCATCAATTTGCCCTCCTGCGGAGGGAGGGTACCTAACCCATGTAAGTTCAGCTGGAGGCACTCCAAGCAACATAAAAACTAAAAATACTTGTCAGAATTTCAACCTGATATCAGCACTGCGACAAAAAAACACCTCATAACACCTACTCTTAAGATACCTGAAACTGTTACAATTTTTGACCTTTCCAAAGCCTTGAGTCCTCAACTTTTCCATGACTCTGGAGTCTCTCATTCTTTCAAATAAGTTTTTTAAACAGTAAGTTAATTAATCTGATCTTCTTTGCAACCAAGAATTCCGATACATCATGAAATCAGGTTAGATATGGTTATATTACTTCAAGTATGTATTAACCCATTTCCCATTTGCCCTGAGAATACTCTTGCTTCTCATCCTAATGTAACATTATATACATTTCTGTTACATTAGGATTAGAGACAAGTTCTATTTAGAAATAACTCTAAGAACAGTTTGCATCTTTTATTTTCACATTGAAAATTAATTTGCTTCAGCCTCAAAGAGTGTGTTTATATAAAATTTAATGAGCGCTGGCAGCTGACTGCACTTTTTTTTTTCTAAACAGGAAATGGGTTAAAATACATACATAACTCTGTATGAAATATCCATTTATAAGCTACCCTAACAGCTCCCTTGAGTGGCACAAGGCTAGACCCTTTGGCCAAAAAAAAAAAAAAATTTTTTTTGACAAAAGCTTTTGTCATGTGATATATGTTCATAAAAGGAAACTATTTAATAGGATTGTGTCAATTACACCCAGGCTAGTAGGTAAATTTCTTGTAAACACAAAGACTCAGCCAGACTGCTGCAAAGAAATGTTCCTGCCCTTATGTACCAGCAAGCAGTCATGTCCAACTGGCGAAGTAGCAAGAACAGTATGTGAAATGTGGAATGAAAAATATTTTTTGTCTTTTTTTTTTTTTTGAGATGTAGTCTCTGCTTTTTTTTTTTTCTTTGAGACAGAGTCTTGCACCGTTGCCCAGGCTGTAGTGCAGTGGCGCGATCTCGGCTCACTGCAATCTCCGCCTTTTGCGTTCAAGCATTCTCCTGCCTCAGCCTCCCGAGTAGCTGGGACTACTGGTGTGTGCCACCACGTCCAGATAATTTTTTTGTATTTTTAATAGAGACGGGGTTTCACCATGTTGGTCAGGATGGTCTCAATCTCCTGACCTCATGATCTGACCACCTCGGCCTCCCAAAGTGCTGGGATTACAGGTGTGAGCCACTGTGCCCAGCTCAGAGTCTCTGCTTTTAAGAAGTCAAGGTGTGGGGAAAAAAAAAAACCTGTAGTAAGTTTCACATCTTTCTGAAATTTATAGGGAAGTACATTTGAGCATACACATTGTCATTCTTTTCTCAGTGAGTTTTATAACTTGGCTCTCTAAAGATAATATATTCCAATATGTAATTGCCATATAGCAAATACATTAGCTAATAAAGTTATAGGATGCAGGCCAGACGTGGTGGCTCATGCCTGTAATCCTAGCACTTTGGGAGGCTGAGGCAGGTGGATCACCTGAGGTCAGGAGTTCCAGACCAGCCTGACCAATATGGTGAAACCCTGTCTCTATTAAAAACAAAAATTAGCCAGGCCTGGTGTCTGGCACCTGTAATCCCAGCTACTCATGAAGCTGAAACAGGAGAATCATTTGAACCTGGGAGGTGGAGGTTTCAGTGAGCTAAGATCCCGCCCATTGCATTCCAGCCTGGGCAAAAAAAGTGAAACTTAGTATTAAAAAAAAAAAAAAAACTGGGTCGGACCCAACTCAAAAAATTTTTATTTTATTTTTTTTTTTTTTTTTTTTTTTTTTTTTTGAGACGGAGTTTCGCTTTTATTAACCCAGGCTGGAGTGCAATGGTGCGATCTCGGCTCACCACACCCTCTGCCTCCTGGGTTCAAGCAATTCTCCTGCCTCAGCCTCCCGAGTAGCCGGGACTATAGGCACAGGCCACCACGCCCAGCTAATTTTTGTATTTTTATTAGAGATAGGGTTTCACCATATTGGCCAGGATGGTCTCGATCTCTTGACTTCGTGATCCGCCTGCCTCAGCCTCCCAAAGTGCTGGGATTACAGGCATGAGCCACCACGCCCGGCCCCAATGTAATAAATGTTCTTACTGAGCTTTGGTCTAACAGATAACTATGATTGACAATTTTATAAAAATAACAGACCAAGTATTTTTGAGAGAGAGAGAGAGTGTGTGTGTGCGTGTTTTGAGACAGGGTCCCATTCTATCACCCAGGGTGGAGTGCAGTGGTGTAAGCCTTGGCTCACTGCAACCTCGACCTTCTGGGCTCAGGTGATCCTCCCACCTTAGCCTCCCAAGTAGCTGGGACTACAGGCACACACCACCACACCCAGCTAATTTTTGTTTTTGTTTTTTTGGGGAGAGATGGGGTTTTGCTGTGTTGCCCAGGATAGTCTCAAATTCCTGAGCTAAAGTAATCTACCTGCCTCGGCCTCCCAAAGTGCTAGGATTACAGGTGTGAGCTACCGTGCCCAGCCCATATAAAAATTTTTAAAGTTTTCAAAAAATAATTTCAGAAATCAATGTTCCCTTTTAGACCTATTTTCAAAAACAGGCTAGAGTTTGATAAATGGATCATAATTTCTTACACACGCTACTAACAGAAGAGGCATTCAAAAATAAGTGACTGATGGCCAGGCAGGGAGGTGGGGTGGGTTGGATCACTTGAGGTCAGGAGTTCGAGACCAGTTTGGCCAAGATGGTGAAACCCCATCTCTACTAAAAATACGAAAAATTAGCCAGGTATAGAGGTGGAGGTTGCAGTGAGCCGAGATTGTGCCACTGCACTCCAGTCTAATGACAGAGCAAGACTCCATCTCAAAAAAAAAAGTAATAAAACTGAGCACAGTGTATCTTGGGCAGTAATGGCTGCTACCTCTCATTTTCAGCAGGACTTAATGAAAATTACTAATGATAATACACTCCCTTCTCTTGAGAATGATGCAAAATACTATTTTTGATTTTTTTTTTTTTTTAATGTTGGGGTTTCACCTTGATGGCCAGGCTGGTCATGAACTCCTGACCTCAGGTGATCCACCCACCTCAGCCTCCCAAAGTGCTAAGATTACAGGCGTTAGCCACCGCGCCCGGCTTGATGTTTAAAGAGGATTCCATGGAGTTTGATATTTTCCAAATTACATTCTAAAGTTGGTTCTATCTCACCTAATAATTTTTTTTTTTTTTTTGAGACAGAGTCTCACTTTGGTGCCAGGCTGGAGTACAGTAGCGTGATCTCAGCTTACTGGAACCTCAGCCTCCCGGGTTCAAGCAATTCTCCTGTCTCAGCCTCCTGAGTAGCTGAGACTACAGGCGCGTGCCACCACGCCCAGCTAATTTTCATATTTTATTAGAGACGGGGTTTCACCATGTTGGCCAGGATGGTCTCGATCTCTTGACCTCATGATCCACCTGCTTCGGCCTCCCAATGTGCTGGGATTACAGGCGTGAGCCACAGCACCCGGCCACAATTTTATCTTTCTTTAACAACAAGCCCTTAGAATACCCAAACTAAATAAAGTTATTACATGAATTAACGTTACTTTTTAAAATTATTCTCCTGGCTTGGGTATGGTGGCTCATGCCTGTAATCCCAGCACTTTGGGAAGCCAAGGGGGGCAGATCATTTGAGGTCAGGAGTTTGAGACAAGCTTGGCCAACATGATAAAACCCTGTCTCTACTAAAAATACAAAAAAACTAGCTGGGCATGGTAGTACATGTCTGTAATCCTAGCTACTTGGGAGGCTGAGGCAGGAGAATTGCTTAAACTTGGGAGGCAGAGGTTGCAGAGCCAAGATTGTGCCACTGCACTCCAGCCTGAGCAACAAGCAAGATAACATATCAAAAAAAAAAATTCACCTGTATTTTTGCTTAATACCCTATAATTGACCTGTTTCCCTAAGTTCAACTACCTTTAGTTACCTTAACTATACCACATGGTAGTGCCATGATAGGTGTCAATATACTCCAACAATTAGATTTAATTTTCTTCCTCTTGGATAATTTTTCCACCTGCTGGTCATACTGAAGTTAAAAATCAAACCTCTTAACAATAAATTTATTTAATTAAACACCATAAAAATTAATAGAATGGGCTGGGCACGGTCGCTCACGCCTGTAATCCTAGCACTTCGGGAGGCCGAGGCAGGCGGATCACCTGAGGTCAGGAGCTCAAGACCAGCCTGCCCACCTGTATCTACTTAAAATACAAAAAAAAAAAAAAAAAAAAAGAAAATTAGCTGTGTGTGGTGGGACAGGAGAATTCCTTGAACTTGGGAGGCGGAGGTTGCAGTGAGCCAAGAATGAGCACTGCACTCCACCCTGGCCAACAAAGAATAAAACTCCATCTTAAAAATAATAAAAAAATAATTAATAGAATGGCTAGGCATGGTGGCTCATGCCTGTAATCCCAGCACTTTGTAGAGTGGTCAGGGTCAATCACCTGAGCTCAAGAGGTTGAGACCAGCCTAGGCAACATGGCAAAACCCCGTCTCTACAAAAAATACAAAAATTAGCCAGGTGTGGTGGTGGGCGTCTGTAGTCCCAACTGCTTGGGAGCCGAGACTGAGGGCAGGAGGATCACTTGGGCCCAGGAGGTTGAGGCTGCAGTGAGCCATGTTCATACTACTGTACTTAGCCAGGGTGACAAAGCAAGACCCTCTCTCTCAAAAAAAAAAAAAAGTATTAATGATTGATTAGTTCATTGAGATCTTCCTTATTCTAACATTCCATGTTATTTTGGAAACTGTAGCTTTCCCTCGATTTATAAGAATTAAAAGGTCTAAAGTTCTTCCACTCCACAGGATATTTTAAATTATAGAAATTATTTAAAAAAAAAAAAAGGCAAAGAAAAGAGCTTAAAGCATGAGAAATTTTTTTGTACTTATGGCTTATTGCTCTGTAGAAATTCTGGAGACAGAATTACAGATATTCGATCCACAAAGAATCTTTGTAGTACAATCATTATCGTATATTGCGTATGTACATTGTATTTACAGTAATAGAATAATCTTCATTATTCCTTTTATTACAATGTAACTTAAGCTACTTTTTAATCTTTTTGCCTTTGTGACTACCATCATAGAATATTCTGAAGACTAAAGTTAACCCAAAATCCAGAACAATGTCTTAATTTAATGAAAAATCTAGGCCAGTATGAAGATAAAAACTTAGACTAAAAAACTTCAGCTGGGTGGGATGGCTCATGCCTGTAACCCCAGCTATAGAGCTGGGGAGGAAGAGGCTGGTGGATCACCTGAAGTCAGAAGTTTGAGACCAGCCTGGCCAATGTGGTGAAACCCTGTCTCTACTAAAAATACAAAAATTAGCCGGGCGCCGTAGCTCACACCTGTAATCCCAGCACTTTGGGAGGCCAAGGCAGGTGGATTACCTGAGGTCAAGAGTTTGACACCAGCTTGACCGACATGGAGAAACCCCAACTCTACTAAAAATACAAAATTAGCCAGATGTGGTGGTGCATGCCTGTAAGCCAAGCTACTTGAGAAGCTGAGGCAGGAGAATGGCTTGAACCCAGGAGGTGGAGGTTCCGGTGAGCCGAGATCACACCATTACACTCCAGCCTGGGCAACAGAGCGAAACTCCATCTCAAAAAAAGAAAAAAGTAGCTGGGTGTGGTGGCATACACCTGTAGTCCCAGCTCCTCAGGAGGCTGGGGCAGAAGAATCACCTAAACCCAGGTGGCAGAGGTTGCAGTGAACTGAGATGGCATCACTGCACTCCAGCCTAGATGACAGAGCAGACTCAGTCTCAAAAAAACAAAACAAAACCAAAACCAAAAAACTTCATAGTTGTCTCATTCAATATTAGACACATAAGATTCCAGCCTATTTATGGGTGGTACCACTGGTAAGAGATGTTATATTAGGCTAGCTCTTCAAGATCTGTCCAGATAGTGGTTGACATATTGGATGATTAGGAAAATTTAAGTTGCATTATGTGAAAAATCAAGTATTTGTAGAATACTTAAAAGTTATCCTATTTACTACTACAATGGCATTTTTATTCTCTTTGACATAATTTTGCATTTACTTCAGAATGTAACAAGGTCTCAAACCTTGTTTCTCTAGGGTACATATTTCCAAATTTATAACTACCATCAAGACTCAAGTTTTGGAAGAGGCTTAGGACAGAAAATATAGTACTCATTCCAAAAAATGTTAAAGCTATAAGTAGAACTGAGATCTCAGTTTACATCCATTTAGTTTCTATTCCAGTGGTTTTTATTATCTGCTGTAAATTCTTTAAGCAAGCTTTGTAAGTTGATTTCTTTTCTTTTCTTTTTCTTTTGAGGCAGAGTCTCACTCTCTTGCCCAGGCTGGAGTGCAGTGGCGCGATCTCTGCTCACTGCAAACCTCTGCTTTGGGTTCAAGCGATTTTCCTGCCTCAGGCTCCTGAGTAGCTGGGATTACAGGCAAGTGCCACCACACCTGGCTAATTTTTTTTTTTTAAATATTTTTAGTACAGGAGCGCTTTCATTATGTTGGCCAGGCTGGTCTCAAACTACTGATCTTAGGTGATCTGCCTGCCTTGGCCTCTCAAAGTAGTGGGATTATAGGCATGAGTCACTGTGCCTGGCCCTATAAGTTATTTCAAAGCAAAATTATACAAATGGTTCTTAACTTCTATTATAAAATAAAGTTTACTTTAAAGATCTATTTTATGTTTATCCTTAGAAACTGAGCAGAAAAAAACTACATTAACAAAGCTGATGACAAAGAATCTTTATTATATGAGAGATCCCATTATCTGATCATATTACCTAATAAATTATATATAAATGTTAACTAATAAAAATCATGTTCACCAATATGCCACACGCATGTAGTGTTTTATTCTTTGAAGACTGCTTCTAAAACATTGCACTAAGTCAAACTGAAAGGTAAAGTTCAAAATAGTTTTTAAAGGATAAAACAAAACATATTTAATGACTGTCCACTCTACAAAGTCTTGATCTTAGAGCTTATGATACACTCAGTTGGCAGTAGCACCCAGGTTTTCCAAATAGCCAGTCATCATTTTTCTCTTGTCTGCATTGACTTCTTCTCATTAGCTGCCTTCTGCTTTTGCTGCATGATCTCAGAGTCCCTACAATAGGGGAAAAGGCTATAAGTTGTTACAGAAAGACCAATTTTATATTCTCACTTGTTTTCTACACATAACCCATTCAGTATATTAGAAGACAATTTAAAAGATTAAACATTCTTGTCTTTCCATTTTCATGGTTGGAGACAAAATGGAAAGACAAAGACTAGAAAGGCTTTGAAGTTAGATCTTATTCTGAATACCAACTCTGTTATCAAGATCTTGGACAAATAACCTCAAAGCCCTTTCAAAATCTGAGCAATATGTATCAAGGTTGTTCTGAGGAATAGCTACGAATACATAAAAGTGTCTGAAATTAGGCAGCTACATGTAGAAATAAAAGCAATTACTCTTGGTTGTTAACAAGTGAATTCATTTAAGAAGAGGCATTTAAGAAGTCTCCTAGATATCCTAACTGGTATCTATGTCTAGGACATAGATATTATGAAGCAATTCAGTTTCTTACAAGCAAAAAAGCCCACGAGCTAGTCACTAAAACTGGATTACACTAAAGAAAGGCTGGATGTTCAGGGTACTTTCTCAACCCTTTTCATCTCTGGTCAAACTGGCATGTGCCATATGGACTGTGAACTATGACCAGACTACCTGGGTTAGATGATCCATGAGTCCGTGAAACTGTATTTTAAAAACAGACTAAATGGCTAAGTATTCAACACCTACTGTGTGCCAAACACTTCCAGCTCTCGTTAAAATCCCACAACTCTGAGCTATTAACCTCATGTCTCAATTTAAAAAAATTTTTTTTGAGATAGAGTCTTGCTCTGTTGCCCAGGCTGGAGTGCAGTGGCATGATCTTGGCTCACTGCAACCTCCACCTCCCAGGTTCAAGCGATTCTCCTGCCTCAGACTCCCTAGTAGCTGGGATTACAGGCGTGTGCCACCACACCTAGCTAACTGTTGTATTTTTAGTAGAAATGGGGTTTCACCACGTTGGTCAGGCTGGTTTCGAACTCCTGGCCTCAAGCTGATCTGCTAGCCTTGGCCTCCCAAAGTGCTGGAATTACAAGCATGAGCCACTGTGCCTGGCCGGTTTTAACTTTTTGAGGAAATGCTAAACTGTTTGCCACAGTGCACGACAGTAAGACATTTCTGTAAAGCCAATAGCAAAAACAAAGGAAGAGAAGAAAGGCAAAACAGCACAGCTATAGGCTGTTCTGCCTATCTCTTATCTTTATCTCTTTACTTTCCTAATAAACTTGCTTTCACTTAAAAAAAAAAAAAAAAAAAAACCATACACAGCTACAAAGAAACGAAGTATGGTGGAAAAAGAATCATGACAGTTACTTTTCTATTTGAAACCAAGCTCTGCTGTGCTTGCTGTATGACCTTAGTAACATTACTGAAGTTCAAAGCCTCAGTTTGCTATTCTACACATTAGTGCTAATACCATTTTTCGGGGCTATGAATAAAAAATAATGCATATAGAGCATCTAGCACAGAGCTTTGTAAGGACAGCATACTTGGTAAACAATGGCAATTTCTGAACTAAGCTAGACTAGGTTCTTCACTAAAAATATGACTGCAGGGTCACTGATCCATACCATGTTCATTTTTACTCTAATGTGAGTAAACAGAAATTGAAGGCAAAGCTTATCACTTTAATAATAAACGTCAGGGCCGGGCACGGTCGCTCACACCTGTAATTCCAGCACTTTGGGAGACTGAGGCAGACAAATCACTTGACCCCAGGAGTTCAAGACCCACCTGGACAACATGATGAAACCCCATTTCTACAAAAAATACAAAAACTATCTATGCTTGGTGGTGCATCCCTGCAGTCTGAGCTACTCAGAAGGCTGAGGTGGGAGGATCACTTGAGCCTGGAAGGCAGAGGTTGCACTGAGCTGAGACTGTGGCAATGCACTCCAGTTTGAGTCACAGAGTAAGACTCCATCTCCGAAAAAAAAAAAAAGAATAGGGCCAGGCTTGACTTAGGAGGCTGTGGTGGGTGAATCACAAGATCAGGATATCAAGGCTATCCTGGCCAACATGGTGAAACCCTGTCTCTACTATAGATACAAAAATATTAGCTGGGCATGGTGGCACGTGCCTGTATTCCCAGCTACTTGGGAGGCTGAGGCAGGAGAATCACTTGAACCTGGGAGGTGGAGGTTGCAGTGAGCTGAGATCATGCCACTGCACTCCAGAGCCTAGGCAACAGAGTGAGACTTCATTTCCAAAAAAAAAGTGTCAGGAGCTTTGCCTTAAATTAAGGTCTTCTAATAGTGGCTGTACATCAGAATCACCTAGGAGCTGTTTCAAGTTCACTTTAAGGAATAACTGGGCCAGCGTGGTGGCTCATGCCTATAATCCCAACACTTTGGAAGGCCAAGGTGAGTGGATTACTTGAGATCAGTAGTTTGAGACCAGCTTGTCCAACATGGTGAAACCCCATCTCCACTAAAAATACAAAAATTAGCTAGGCGTGGGGTCAGGTGCCTGCAATCCGAGCTATTTGGGATGCTGAGGCAGGAGAATCTCTTGAATCTAGGAAGCGGAGGTTGCAATGAGCTGAGATAATGATACTGCACTCCATCATAGGCAACAGAGTGAGACTCTGTCTTTAAAAACAAAAAAAAAGGTATAACCTAAGTACAATAAAATTTACCTAGGGTGCTTTTTTTTTTTTTTTTTTTTTGAGAAGGAGTCTTGCTCTGTTGCCAGGCTGGAGTGCAGTGGAGTGATCTCAGCTCACTGCAACTTCTACCTCCGCCTCCTGAGTAGCCAGGACTACAGGCGTGCACCACCACACCAAGTTAATTTTTGTATTTTTAGTAGAGACTGGGTTTCACCATGTTGGCCAGGATGGTCTCCATCTCTTAACTTCGTGATCCATCCTCACCCAGCCCCTAGGGTGCTTTTTAATGCTCGGCTTCAAACCAATTAAATCAGAACTTGATGAAAGTTAATGAGGGTAGAGATATCCCAATTACCCCAATTTGATCATTACACATTGTACACATACAGGTTTTGGGTTTCTTTTCTTTTTTTTTTTTTTTTTTTGAGATAGGGTCTCATTATGCCACCCAGGCTGGAATGCAGTGGCAAGTTCTTGACTCACTGCAACCTTTGCCTCTCAGATTCAAGTGATTCTCCTGCCTTGGCCTCCTAAGTGACTGGGACTACAGGTGCACCACCATGCCTGGCTAATTTTTGTAATTTTTGAGAGAGACAGGGTTTCACTGTGATAGCCAGGCTGGTCTCGAATTCCTGGCCTCAAGCCATCCGCCTGCCTCAGCCTCCCAAAGTGCTGGGATTATAGGCGTGAGCCACCACCCAGCCCACATACAGGTATTAAATACCAGATGTATCCCCAAAATACGTACAACTATTATAATTCAATTAAAAAAAAAATCAGAACTGAGCATAAGGCAAGGGTTGAGCGCCTGTCAAGGTTTCCAAGGTGGTTCTAATGTGCAGCCAGGATTGAGAACCCCTAACAAGCCACACTGAAGCACATGTAGTCAGTTATTCACTTAACCTCCAAGTTCCATATGGATAAAATGATTTGAGAATAAAACTAAATTTGGTTAGCTCTCTTAGAAACACAAATGTACTTTTTTTTTTTTTTACTTAAGCTGCAGTCTGAAGTATTTCTGTAGCAGTTTTACATTGGTACATACAGTCATATATCAAGGTTATGTATATGAATTCTCTTCAATCCAATGGATCTTCAGAAATCAGCATAGCTATTATACCGTTTTGTATCTTCTTCAGAACTATTATCATTATATTAATAATTGAGTCATTTGTCATCCAGAGTAGTTTGGGTAGGCTGTCTGCTTTGAAAATGTTGTATGTCTAGCACCTCACAGTGTTTTGCATATGGAAGGTGTTAAGTTATTTTGCTTAACAAAGTTCTTATGGTTGTGGAGGAGCTGCATTCATCTGTGCAAAACAAATAATAGCTTTAGAACTCTACGTTCTTCATCTATAGGTTGGGATGGCTACCCCATGTGGTTTCAGTCCTCCTGGCACAAAAGATATTCATTAAGCCCGGTTCTACCAAGGACTTAAATGCTTTTTGCTTTCCAAAATGAGGCTTTTTTGAGACAGGGTCTCACTCTGCCACCCAGGCTGGGGTGCAGTGGTACAATCGCAGCTCACTGCAGCCTTGACCTCCTGGGCTCAAGCAATTCTCCTGCCTCAGCCTCTGGAGTAGCTGAGACCACAGCCATGTGCCACCATGTCTGGTTTTTTTTTTTTTTGAGACGGAGTCTCACTCTGTTGCCCAGGCTGAAGTGCAGTGGAGCACTCTCAGCTCACTGCAACCTTTGTCTCCCAAGTTCAAGCAATTCCCTGCCTCAGCCTCCTGAGTAGCTGGGATTACAGGAGCCCGCCACCACGCCTGGCTAATTTTTGTATTTTTAGTAGAGACCAGGTTTGGCCAGGCTGATCCTGAACTCCTGACCTCTTGATCCACCCACCTCGGCCTCCCAAAGTGCTGCGATTATAGGCGTGAGCCACCACCCCCAGCCACCTGGCTAATTTTTAAAAATATCTTGTAGATGCAGGGGCTGGCTATGTTGTCCAAATTGGTCTCAAACTCTTGGCTTCAAGCAATCCCCCCGACTCTCCCAAACTGCTGGGATTACAGGCATGAGGCACCACACCAGTCTAAAATGTGTTCTCAATCACGTCGGTGACTCTAGAATTAAATTAGTACCACTTACCTCTGCTTTCTCTGAGAGGTAGTCAAGCTATCCTCTTTTCTTTTTCCCTTGCTAATTTCCTGGGTTTTCTTCATATTTTTCTGGCGGGCAAGTTCTCGTTGATTTCCACCTACAAAGTCAAACAGTCATGCTCTTTTCCCATCTACAAAATTATTAATAATTCCATTAGACAGGTCTTTTTTAAATACAGCTTTAGTTTGTGTTTTAATAGATAAACCAGCAGAGTTACAGACTGATGGTGTTCCCAGATCTGACAATAAGGAGGTGGCTTAAAGGCGAACACTTAAAGAGTATTATCATACCAATCTAGTGGTCACTAGCTATAAACACCAGATATTTTAAAACAGATATTCGAATTTTCTGGGCCAATATCCCAAAACAAGTTCTGGCTTTATGAGGGGTGTGGGTGGAAGGAGAAAGCCAGATACAGAGATCACAAGTTCAGCCCATTACTTGAGAGTTACCCTTATCCCCATGCAGAGGCGGAGAGGGGTGGCTGGGGACTGAACAGATTGAGGGTAATTGCGAAAGGCTGTGTGGGCCCTTTACATCCTTACTCTAGCCACAACCCTGCAAGGTAGGCGTCATTGTTCTCATTTTACACAGCAGACTAACCTAACACGTAGGACTGGTAGAAACGAGCAAATTTAGGACTGGCTCTGAAGCCTCCTGTTTATTCGACTATTACCTGCGAGGGCCAAATAAAAGAACTAGGAAGGCGACTCACTGGAGTTCCCGGTCCTCTCGAGGCCTTAAGCTACCACCCGCCCCCAAACAAGGACCCTCCCGGGGCGGCCGTGTCCACATCTTCGGGGTGTGTTCTTTATCGCACAAACTCGCCCCGGAGGGGCAGGCACCCGCCCGGCCTGAGAAGCCTGACCCGAGCCAGCCGCGAGCTCTCTCTCCGCCAACTGAAACCGGGATCCCCGCCCTGAGGGACCCAAGGGGATTCTCCACTCAGACCCCGCCTCCCTCGCCGGCCGCGCCTCAGCGCTAGGCTACCTCGCCCGCCGCTTCCTATCCGCGTCCGCACACTCACGTGCCATGCCGACCACTGACGGAGCCCGGAAGACAGCGACTCCGAAAACCAACGGCTCCCCGGCAGGCCGGGCTACCGTTGCCACCGTCGACAGGGAAGGCTGAGCCCGCGTGGGCTCTCCGCCCGGCGGCGCCTCAGCTCCGCTCAGCTAGCGGCCCCGCCCACGGAGGCCCGACAGCAGCCGCCCGCATGGCCGGCGCGTCACTGCGCGTGCGCGGCCGGGGCGGGACCGCAGGGCGAACTCCGAAGCTCCCGGAGACTTAGCAGCGCCCGGAACCCTGCTGCCACTCACGGTCGGGAGACCCCGGAAAGCGGGTTCTGTTTTACGGAAGGATAGGCGTGTATGGATTTTCCCCACCGTGCACCGGGCACTGGGGCTCAACCAGCTCCCACCCTTTTTCTTTTTAATAGGAAATGACAACAAACGCTACAATATCTTACTTTTTGGTAAAGAAAGTTAGCTTTCATTCATCTCCTTCCGGAGGCGGAGAGGGCTGGATGGGGACTGAAAAGATTGAGGGTAACTCTGCAAAAGGCAGTGTTGGCCCTTTACATATTTTCCTTCTTTATTCTAACCACAACCCTGCAAGGTAGGCTGCATTGTTTTCATTTTGCAGAAGAGACACTAACAATGCGTAGGCATTGATATGAGAATAAAATTTAAGACGGACTCTAAAGCCTGTTTATTTTCCAGTTTATCTCAGTGCCCTTGTCACGATCCACAGTGTTTTAGGAGTTTTAGGTTACCGACTCTGCTTGGGTTGTGTGGTGGGGAGATGTCCGGGAATGCAGTCTTACCACGATTCAAAATAGCCCAGAATAATAACCTCGGAACCTACGTAAAAGCTGTGGACCATCTGCCGTTGCTGGAAACACTTATAGAGACGCTTCTATGGCTCATTTGGCATATACTTTCTTCACCTCTTCCATTGTTACACACATACACACACAAATAGAAACAAAAAGATAACATTGTTACAAACATGATTTGGATACTCCAAATTGCCCTACATTTAAAAAGCTTTTATTTCGGAAGATCTGAAATTTATGCAGTATAAAAGCGTTAGTAACAAGGATAGCAAGGAGATACGACCAAACTTCAATTATTACCTCATAAAATCCTCTATTTTAGAGAAGGTGGAGAAAGTGAAGATTGAGGGGCTCTGGAGATGAACTGTCTGGGTTGAAAGCCCAGCTCCACCAATTAGTAGCTGTGTCAACTTGGACATTATTTCGTTATGTTAAAGCCTTCTTACCTGTACCGCCTTCATTAATTGTATTATTATATGTGAAGTACTAGGTCCCCAGCATACGGTAACAATACGTTAGCTCTTCTGTCATTCTTTCAAATTCGGAGAGCCTGGCACACATCACTATCCTACCCCTGCACCCCACCTTTCTTCCTTTATACCGCTAACATGTTTCCACTAAGTGAACTTCTTCTTGAGTAACTTGAATAAAGGGAAAAGATGGACTTTATGGCACCATGTTTTGTTTTGTTTTTGGAGACAGGGTCTCACTCTTGCCCAGGCTGGAGTACACTGATACAATCTCTGCTCATTGCAGACTTGGCTTCCTGGCTTCAAGCGATTCTCGTTTCCTCAGCCTCCCGGAGTAGCTGGGATTACAGCCGTGTGCTACCGTGCCCCGGATAATGTTTGTATTTTTAGTAGAGACTATTTTTTGCCGTGTTGGCCAGGCTGATCTCAAACTCCTGGCCTCATGTGATTGGCCTGCCTCGGACTCCCAAAATGCTGGGATTACAAGCGTGAGCCACTGTGCCCAGTCTCTGGCACAATTCTTTATAGAGATAAGATTATCTAAAGAAGGAATGGAGTGGGATTGGAAGGTCAAGTGGTAGAGTTGTTTTTGTATGTGCTCTCAATTTAATCTAATTGAGCATTTTTCTTTGCAGCTAAAAAATTTTGCAGTTTTTACGTTGTAGGGGTACACATGATATACTCCATTTACACGAGATGTGTTAGGTGTGTCTCTCAGAGAAAAGTGGAGATTTTAAAAATTACTATGATGCCACTAAGAATTTACTCCACAAACTTGTGTAACAAATGTCTTATGTCTTTATGTTTAATAAAATTTAATCTGATTCTGTTCCCATCCCTTTACTAGTGGGAAATTAAATCTTAGTCACTACTTTCTGA
This sequence comes from Cacajao melanocephalus, assembly GCA_963573385.1. Lineage (NCBI taxonomy): Eukaryota > Metazoa > Chordata > Mammalia > Primates > Pitheciidae > Cacajao > Cacajao melanocephalus. The sequence continues at coordinate 31,506 of CAUYLG010039663.1, forward strand.
CCTGTAAAACCTTGGGAAAAGGCCCTAGTCTTTTAGGTAGAACAGAAGACCATCTGTGGAAAGGCCCTGTGTCTTCAGTTTGTATCGGAATACGCTGTTCAAAGCTGTGTAGTCCTGGCAATGGCTCCAAGATTCCTGAGACATCTTTAGCAGGGGATTCCCTAATTCTTGAGCTTCTTCAGGTAAAACTGAGATCTGTTCCTTTTCCAGAGTATTGCAGGGAACCCACAGAGCCCACAGACCTTTTCTTTCTTTCTTCTTCTTCTTCTTTTTTTTTTTTTAGATGGAGTTTCGCTCTTGTTGCCCAGGCTGGAGTACAATGGTGCAATCTCAGCTCATCGCAACCTCCGCCTCCCGGGTTCAAGCAATTCTCCTGCCTCAGCCTCCCAAGTAGCTGGGATTACAGGCATGTACTACCATGCCCAGCTAATTTTGTATCTTTAGTAGAGACAGGGTTTATCCATGTTGGTCAGGCTGGTCTCGAACTCCTGACCTCAGGTGATCTGCCTGCCTTGGCTTCCCAAAGTGTTGGGATTACAGGTGTGAGCCACCACACCCAGCCTTTTTTTTTTTTTTTTTGAGACAGGGCCTCACTTTGTCACCCAGGCTGCAGTGCGGTGTGCAATCTTGGCTTACTGCAACTTCGGTCTCCCGAGTTCAAGCAATTCTTCAACCTCAGCCTCCTGAGTAGCTGGGACTACAGGTGCAAGCCACCATGCTTGGCTAATTTTTGTATTTTTGGTAGAGATAGGGTTTCACCATGCTGGCTAGACTGGTCTTGAACTCTTGAGTTCAAGTGATTCACCTGCCATGGCCTACCAAAATGCTGGGATTACAGGCATGAGCTATGCCTGACCTTCAGACCTTCATTTTCTTCACAGTCTTTTCTCTTTCTTTCTTTCTTTCTTTTTTTTTTTTTTTGAGAGAGAGTCTCACTCTTGTCTCCTAGGCTGGAGTGCAGTGGTCCCATCTCTGCTCACTGCAACCTCTGCCTCCTGGTTTCAAGCAATTCTCCTGTCTTAGCCTCCCGAGTAGCTGGGACTACAGGCGTGCGCCACTATGCCCGGCTAATTTTTTGAATTTTTAGTAGAGATGAGGTTTCACCATATTGGCCAGGATGGTCTTGATCTCCTAATCTCGTGATCCGCCCGCCTCAGCTTCCCAGATTGCTGGGATTACAGGCGTGAGCCACCGCGCCTGGCCGACCATTTTCTTCATAGTCTTAGAGGCATCTCTTTTCTCTGCTTTCAGTCTTGCCTTCCTGCTCTCAAAAGCACTTGCCTCTTTTTGTTCTCCCTTTAGGTGATCTAGTTCTTCAGTTAGTTCAGGATTTTATTCCTTCACAATTTGTTATTAATGTATCACAATATTCTTGTAGGATTTTCTTTTCCTTCCAAGAATAAAGTCAGGCCTTTGTGTTCCCATGAGTCAGGGGATTTGTATCACTGGTTCAAACATTGGCCCATATCTCCAAGGCCAACCTCAGCTCTGGCTATTTTTCCTCTTGTCACAGAGGACTTCCTAGCCAGTCTATTGCCAGCCTCCCTCCCATTACTTTCGATCACATCGCCCTGTACAGTTCTCTTTTATTTATTTGAGATGGAGTCTTGCTCTGTTGCCCAGGCTAGAGTGCGATTATAGGTGTGCCTCCCCATGTTGGGCATTCAACCCTTAAATTTCACGGCATTTGAAACATTTTATTTTATTTTAATTAACTTATTTATTTTTATTTTTTATTAAAATTTTTTTTTTTTATAAAGACGGGGTTTCACCATGTTGGTCAGGCTGGTTTTGAACTCCCGACCTCAGGTGATCCACTTGCCTTGGCCTCCAAAGTGCTTGGATTACAGGCGTGAGCCACCAGGCCTGGCTACTTATTTATTTCAAGTCTCACTCATTCTGTCACCCAGGCTGGAGTACAGTGATACTATCTTGGCTCCTGGCAGCCTCCGTCTCCAGGGTTCAAGCGATTCTCCTGCCCCAGCCTCCCGAGTAGCTGGGATTACAGGCTTGTACCACCACGCCTGGCTACTTTTTGTATTTTTAGTAGAGGCAGGGTTTAACCATATTGGCCAGGCTGGTCTCGAACTCCTGACTTCAAGCAATCTGCCTGCCTTAGCCTCCCACAGTGCTGGGATTACAGGCATGAGCCACTGTGCCCAGTCTGATACATTTTAAAAATATCTTATTTGTTTTTTGTATTTTCTCCTCTCAAATCCAGAACGCCTTGTTTAGCTACCTCTTGAAGCAGATTAAGAGTACTCAAAATAGTGGTCGGGCACGGTGGCTCACGCCTGTAATCCCAGCAGTTTGGAAGGCCAAGGCAGGCGGATCACAAAGTCAGAAGATCGAGACCATCCTGGCTAACACAGTGAAACCCGTCTCTACTAAAAATACAAAACATTAGCCTGGTGTGGTGACACGCGCCTGTAGTCCCAGCTACTCGGGAGGCTGAGGCAGGAGAATCGTTTGAACCTGGGAGGTGGAGGTTGCAGTGAGCAGAGATCGCACCACTGCACTCCAGCCTGGGTGACAGAGCGAGACTCTGCCTCAAAAAAAAAAAAAAAAGAGTACTCAAAATAATTTACAGAGTTTCAACTATAATAATTTTTATTTAAACAGGCTGGAGTGCAGTGGCACAATCTCAGGTGATACATTCATATTAAAAAGTACACAAGGAGGTCAAGCATGGTGGCTCACGCCCGTAATTCCAGCACTTTGGGAAGCCAAACCGGATGGATCGCTTGAGCCCAGGAGTTCAAGAGTAGCGTCGGCAACATGATGAACCCCGTCTCTACTAAATATACAAAAAAAAAAAAAAAAAAAATTAGCCAGGTGTGGTGGTGCGCGCTTGTGGTCCCAGCTACTTGGGAGGCTGAGACGGAAGGATCACTTGAGCCCTATAGGTGGAGGCTGCAGTCAGCCAAGATCCCCCTACCGCACCACTCCAGCCTAGGCAACAGAGCGAGACCCTGTCTCAAAAGAAAAAAACAAAAAAGTACACAAGGGCGTACGGTAAGTGGTCTTTCTACCACGACGTGTTTCCCAGAAACTCAATTCCTCTCCTATGAAGTAATCATTATCAGTTTCTTCACACCAGCATTTCTAATTACTCACTTTAGAATTTCTAAGCCCTTCAGGACCTCTAAAAACAAAATCGGCCAGCGATTTTAATAGCTCCAGTAAAAGTTTGAGCTGAAAAGTCGACTTTCTTCTTTTCCTCTTTTCAAGTACTCCCAAGGAGTCCTGAAGAAAGAGCACACATCTCTGCATCTCAATTTGTGATCAGCAGGTAACCCAGTCTCGGTAGCTTGGTAGTTACCATGGCTCCCAGTGCTGCGCGTCTGACGTCATCCCGCGGCGCTGGCTGATGGCGCAATCAGTTCCGGCGCCCTGTGAGGGCGGGGAAGCTGTGAGGCGAGAGAAACTTGGCCATCAGTGTGCGGCAGGGTCATGAAAAAGCGGCGGCGGCGGGAGCGAGGAGGAGGTGGAGGCGGGGGAGTGAAACTGCGGTAGCTGCCCGCTGGGCTGGTGGTGGGGCTTTGTGGGGAGGGCGTAGTTCCTAACCCCCTTTCCGGGCAGCCGCCGGGGCTCGGGGTTGTGAGCGGCCGTCAGGCTGCCTCCCCGGGCCCCCTGGCTCCGCCATGTTCCGCAGGGCACGCCTTAGCGTGAAGCCGAATGTCAGGCCTGGTGTAGGCGCCAGGGGCTCCGGCGCTCCCAATCCCCAGCGTGGCCAGGAGTCTCCCAGGCCGCCGGAGCCTGCCGCGGACTCCTCTTCCAAGCCAGCGGAGCCCACAGATGTGTCCGCCGTCGATTTCGATGGAGCAGAGCCCCAAGAAAAGGCTCCTAGGATCAGGTAAGAGCTTGCAGAGGGAAGAATTTGCATTTGCCCTGCCTCTCCGGGCCTGTCATCTGGAAGCTGAGCATTGAATTTTATCACAGGAGTCCGCTCTCGATTGCAGTATGAAACCATTCCAAACTGCAGTTTGGTTGTCTGACCTGCAGTGTTTGGCTTGTGTGGATTTTGTCACGGTCTGTAGATTTTCCGAGAGGAGAAATCATGTCTTCTAGTGGTGGAGGGGACAATCGGGATATGGCAGTCCTGAAGTGAAGAATAGCCACACTATTCATTTGAAAATTTAGGTCACCATAGTTTTCATCCTTCTGGAGTGCTTTGCAGGGTAGTGTTTTTGTTTTTCAGTTTATAAAATATTTATTTTTAAAAGGAGAAGATAAGTATTGTTTTGGCTCTGCTGACTTATGTCAGTGAGTAAGAGTTCTAGTTATTGATTGAAGTGTGCGTGCCCCTTTAACTATGGTGACCATGTTTCCCGAATAGAGAAGCATGGCTTTAGCGTCATGTATCATACTTGGATTCAGGACTTTTTTAGTCTAAAGGTAAACTTTTCACAGGCACCATTTACTCATCTGCAAAATGGGAATTTGCCTACTTGGAGCGTTTTGATGGTGATTGGAGATATAACTCATATAAACTATCTTGCAAGGGATATGGCAGAATAGTTGCCCACAAAAGATTGTTAGCTTTTTAAAAAGGTGATGGAGTAAATTTAAGACATGTTAGGCTAAGATGGCCTCTGTTTCTATATATATGAAGAAAAAATCAGTAAACAACCTTAAGTGACAGTGAGATGGTACAAATTCTGTTTATGTTATGGTAGGAAGGTGGAAATTTTTTTTATTTTTGGCACATCTTCCTCTATTGGTCTGTACTGGTGTTGAGTGTAGGGTGTAATGTTGATAGCTCAGTGATGCTTAGTAATTTCCAAGTTTCTTACATGAATCTGTTTTAAAATTTCTACACCAGTATGGAGACACCAATACTAGTTGCTGTTAAATTAATAAAGTTCTAAGATATTTAATTAATTATGTATGAGTACATGATGGTTGATAATTTAATAAATTGCTTAAATATTATCGTTTGGAGACATTTATGGTCAAGTATATTTAATTTTTTTTAAGAGTTGACATTTACATTTGGGGAATATATTTTTTAGTCACGTGGTTTTTTTAGCCATTACTAACTCTGTGAAAGTGTTTTCTTTTTTTTTCTTCCATTAAAAAAAAATTTTTTTCTTCAAGATGGAGTCTCACTCTGTCGCCCAGGCTTGAGTGCAGGGGTGCGATCTTGGCTTACTGCAACCTCCACCTCCCGGGTTCATGCATTTCTGCCTCAGCTTCCCAATATCTGGGACTACAGGCGTGCCCCATCATGCTGAGCTAATTTTTGTATTTTTAGTAGAGATGGGTTTCATCATGTTGGCCAGGCTGAACTCAGACTCCTGACCTCAAGTGCCTACCTGCCTCATCCCAAAGTGCTGGGATTACAGGCATGAGCCACTGTGCTCAGCTTTTTAAAATTTTTTTGTGGGTCTTTACTAGTTGTAAAAATCTATAGATATATATTCTTTCATTATGCATTCAACATAATTGGGTGAAATGCAAATAATGCATGTATCACATTGTCATAACAGCTAAGATACAAATTTAAATTGAAGTCTTCCTGCAAAGGTTATTCTGTAAGTTAAGGCATTTTTTACTTTTTTATAAATAACTGTAAAATATGAAAAAAGCAGATTATTTTTAATTAGTGACTTATACCACCTCTTTTTTTGACTTAGTCGCATTTATAGACCATTCCTGAAATATTTATATCTGAGGTGTACCACCTAATATACAACTTGGGGTGACTGAGTACTTTTTTTGACTGAAGAGTTTATTCTGATGGCTGTATAAGTAGAGTTGAACCTGACAAAAGATAAATGATTTCTGCCTCAAAGGGAATTTGATTTGGCTAATGTAACTAAATGTTTTTCTTCAAATACTGCAATACAGGTACAGAGGTTTGAAGTTTTGCACGTTTGATTTAACTGACCTCAGGTTGATAAGTAAAGTAAAATGCCAGTAGTTTAGACCAGTGTAAGATGTCAGAGTGAATTATACATTTTTAATTTTATATATAAGTTAATTATAAGTTATTACTTTAAAAACTCTGTTACTTAGTAATACAAATTAGGCTGATTAAGGTTTGTTCTGTAAGTTGGTTACTTTTTGTTTTGAGGGAGCTAAGCCTGTGATTATGTGCTCTAATGTGCTTAGGGACTTTTATATTTGAAAAAGATTAAGAGTCTGTTAGAATTTACATATATTTAAAAGATTTACTAAACATATATTTTTTTTGTAACCTGTCATAATTAACATAAATTTCAAGTTACTGATTTTTTTTTTTAATTAGGAGATTACAGTTTTGGATTTTTACCAGACTACGTTTTAAAACTAGCGTGTATAACAGCAGATTCATGGTGCCCTCTTTTTTCTTTTTAATTTCAACAGTGCTGAAAAGACTGCTAGTGACAATGATGTTAAAGAATCCAGTAAATCTTCCCCTACTGTTTCACAGAGAAGAAAGCGAATATCAAGTACTTCTCCTCTGGTTAAGTCTAGTGTCAGTGTTTCTTCAGAATCCCATCCCTTATCTACTGTTAATCAAGAGGCTCCACAGCCAATTGCCACTCCAATAAAAGAGAAACAGCCGTGCTCAGACAGATACCGAATATACAAAGCCCAGAAACTGAGGGAAATGTTAAAAGAAGAATTGAGAAAAGAGAAGGTAAGGGAGGAGAATCAGGATTTTGATGTTGCCTGCTGGATTTCTGTTTATGTTAGTAAGGAATCATTTGAAAGAAAAGCATCTGTAGTATTTTGAAGGGGGAACAAAACCACGTAACATGCCTTAGTCAGTACAACATCCCCTCTTGTTAATGGATGATTGATGCATCATGGACTTAAAGTACATTTTCACTGATTGTAATTTTTATATATTTTATTTATTTATGTTTTCACTGTTTTTGTTAGAGGCCACAGATAAGTTTTATATACATACACACAGATATACATACACAAACATGTTTATAAAATAAGCCTTCAACCAGACTTTTCATGGAAAGATGTCCAAGTGACAAGTGGTGTATTTATTTGAATTAAGACAAGTATAGGCTGGGCATATTAGCTCACGCCTGTAATCCCAGCACTTTGGGAGGCCAAGGCAGGCGGATCAGTTGAGGTGAGGAGTTCAAGACTGGCCTGGCCAACATGGCAAAACCCGATCTCTACTAAAAATACAAAAATTAGCTGGGCCTGGTGGTGCACACCTGTAATCCTAACTACTGGGGAGTCTGAGGCATGAGAATTGCTTGATCTGGGAGGCAGAGGTTGCAGTGAGTTGAGATTGTGCCTCTGCACTCCAGCCTGGGTAACAGAGTGAAACTGTCTCTGGGGGAAAAAAAAAAAAAGAAAAGACAAATATAGGTGAGCAAAATGAATAATGTTTCCTAAATTGACAATATGGAAAATTACAAGTGGGAAAAATTTGTGGTATGCATATAGTGTAGTCCATGTTCTTTTCAATCTTGTGGATTGATTTTTTTTCTAGAAGGTCAGGTAACAGTAGTAGAGCATGCCAGCCCTGGAGTTAAATACTTAAGGATTGAATCTCAGCTTCATTTCTTTCTTTCTTTTTTTTTTTTTTGAAGCAGAGTTTTGCTCTGTCACCCAGGCTGGAGTGCAATGGTGCGATCTCAGCCCACTGCAACCTCTGCTTCCTGGGTTCAAGTGATTCTTCCTGCCTCGGCCTCCTGAGTAGCTGGGATTACAGGCACTGACCACCATGTCCGGCTAATTTTTGTATTTTTAGTAGAGACAGCATTTTGCCATATTGGCCAGGCTAGTCTCGAACTTCTGACATCTTCTACCTGCTTTGGCCTCTGAAAGTGCTGGGATTACAGGTGTGAGTCACCGTGCCTGCCATAGCTGCATTTCTTTACTAGCTATGTGACCTTGGGTAATTTAATTTTAAAAAGGTTCTATGTTTTATAGAAAATGCTTATTTAATTTATTTTGGGGGATTAAGGATTAAACATTTGCTTCAAGAATTTTACAAAATACAGAATTTCAATTCACTACAGGGTTGAAAAAGAAAGCTGTGTAAGCACAAATTCTCAGTGAGCTATTAAGATGTTCAGTTAGAAGGCATCAGTAAGCATTTTATACATTAAGCTTTATTAGTTTTATTCTTTTATTATTTATGTATTTAGTTTTGAGACAAGGTCTCACTATGTTGCCCAGGCTGGTAACTCCTAAGCTCAAGCGATCCTCCTGCTTTGGCCTCCCTAAGTGCTGGAATTATAGGCATGAGCCACCATGCCTGGTCACACTGAGCTTTTGTCTAGTCTTAATCACTTTAATTGTTAAAAAGTAAATACTAGCTGGGTGCGTGGTTCACTCCTGTAATTGCAGTGCTTACGGAGGCTGAGGTAGGAGGATCACTTGAGCCCAGGAATTTGAGACCAGCCTGGGCAACATAGGGAGACTCCATCTCTACCCAAAAAACAAAAAACACAAAAAAAACCCCACATTTCCTGAGCAGGATGTCTCTAAAAAAAAAAAAGAAAAAGAAAAAAAAAACCCCACAAAATTAGCCAGGTGTTGTGGCAAGAATCTGTAGTTACTTGGGAGGCTGAGGTGGGAGGACTGCTTGAGCTCAGGAGTTCCAGGCTGCAGTGAGCTAAGACTGCACTACTGCACTCTTGCCTGGACAACAGAGCAAGAGCAAGACTCCCTCTCAAAAATAGATTATAAAAACTCGAAACTATTAAGGGTAATGTGCTATAACTTTTTAATATTCCATCTGCAAAATTACATAATGGGGTAAGAATAATATTAAAGCACTTACAGTGAATGCAACAGTGGACTGTATATTTGCATATAGTACATCTGAAATTCTTTAGTATTTATAAAAGTGGATCTGTGTGTGTTTATGTATACAGAAACAATGGAAAAACAAATATGCTATAAATGAAAGTCAGAGGCCACCAGATCGTTCAAAAATGACTATGAGAGACTTCATATATTATCTACCAGATAATAATCCAATGACGTAAGTAAAATTTATTTCTACTTTACTGTCTCCTTTTTTTGTTTGGAGGTGGAGTTTCGCTCTGTCACCGAGACTGTACTCCATTACAGTGGCACAATCTAGAGTCACTGCAACCTCTGCCTCCCAGGTTCAAGCGATTCTCCTGCCTCAGCTTCCCGAGTAGCTGGGATTACAGGTGCCCTCCACCATGCCTGGCTGATTTTTGTATTTTTAGTAGAGATGGGGTTTCACTGTGTTGGCTAGTCTGGTTTCAACTCCTGACCTCAGGTAATCCACCCACTTTGGCCTTCCAAAGTGCTTAGATTACAGGCATGAGCCATTGTACCTGGCCTTTTGTTTTACTTTCTTTGGGTATGTAGTGATATAAATACCATTTTTAGAGTACAGTTTTTTGTTTTCCAAAAGCATGTTAACAAAATTTAAAACATATATGATGTCCTTTTAAATAGAATTTCATAACAAAAATTAGCAGGATTTCAAGTAACTACTTTCTAGGAATGGTAAATTATGCCCTTTATTTCTGGGATTAAAAATAAATTTCCTGGCTGGGCACAGTGGCTCATACCTGTAATCCCAGCACTTTAGGAGACCAAGGCAGGTGGGCTGCTTGAGTCCAGGAGTTTGAGACTAGCTGGGGCAACATGGTGAATCCCTGTCTCTACAAAAAAATACAAAAATTGGCCAGGCATGGTGGCGTGTTACTGTAGTTCCAGCTATTTGGGAGACTAAGGCAGGAAGACTGCCTGAGCCCTGGCTCAGTAAACCATGTTCATGGCACTGTACTCTGGTCTGGGTAACAGCGAGATCCTGTCTCAAAAAAAAAAAATTTCCTTTCTTATGCTTCATTACATTAATTACCAAGGTGTAGTAAAACCAACTAAGCAACTTTTTTGTAATCAAGATTGCAATTTTGGCCAGGCAAGGTGACTCATACCTGTAATCCCAGCATTTTGGGAGGCCAAGAGGAGAGGATTGCTTGAGCCCAGGAGTTTGAGACTAGCCTGGGCAATGTAGTGAGACCCGATCTCTACGAAAAAATACAAAAATTAGCTGGGCATTGTGGTGCACAGGAGGTTGAGGTAGGAGGATCACTTGAGCCTGGGAATTCAAGGTGGCAGTAAGCCAAGATTGCACCACTGCACTCCAGCCTGGGAGACAGCGAGACTCTGTCTCATTAAAAAAAAAAGTTTGAAAAGATTGCAATTTCTAACATCTATAACCGATGTAAAAGAGTGATTCAAGTTTTATGCCCTGCCTTCTAACAACGATATTAGTAGTTTGATTAATAAATCATTCAAGAACAAAGCTTCTCTACTAAAAATACAAAAATTAGCTGGATATGGTGGCGTGCACCTGTAATCCCAGCTACTTAGGAGGCTGAGGCAGGAGAATCGTTTGAACCTGGGAGGCGGAGGTTGCAGTGAGCCAAGATCGAGCCACTGCATTCCAGCCTGGCAATAGAACGAGACTCTGTCTCAAAAAATAAAAAAAAAAAAGCCTGGGAGGCAGAAGGTTTATAATCTCATTGTTGTACTGTTGATGGTTTAGCAGGTAGGGGTAGGAGTTAGGGCCAGTTCTTCACCATAGCCTTTTTTCAGATTAACCAGGTCTTTGGCCCTGTTGAAGAAAGGGCCAGAAACCTAGGTTTTGAGTTGTTTAACATCTGGGAGTTGGAGACAAGTCATCTGGGTTGCTTCATGCTTTGGAACTGGGAGCCTCCTATTCTCTGCTGGGTATGGTGGCTCATGTCTGTAATCCCAGCATTTCGGGAGGCTAAGGTGGGAGGATCGCTTGATCCCAGGAGTTTGAGACCAGCCTGAGCAATAGAGTGAGACCTCGTCTCTGCAGAACATTAAAGGACAGGAATTAGCCTGGTGTGGTAGCACATACATGTAGTCCAACCTACTTGGGAGTCTGAGTTGGGAGGATTGCTTGAGCCCAAGAAGTAGAGGTTGCAGTGAGCTGAGATCACACCACTGCACGTCAGCCTGGGTGACACAGCAAGACACTGTTGTTGTATTTTAAAAAAAAAAGTATTCCCTATATTCCCTACTTAGGACCTAACAAATTAGTTGTACTTGATGACAAGCTTTTGACTGAAAAATTCATTGTTGGATTTCACTGTCGTTAATAAAATGCTGTGTTATATCATCAAAAAATAGAAGTTAGAGGCCAAGTATGGTGGCTCACGCCTGTAATCTCAGCACTTTGAGAGGCCAAGGTGGGTGGATCATGAAGTCAGCAGTTCAAGACCACCCTGACCAAGATGATGAAACCTTCTCTCTGCTAAAAATATAAAAATTAGCCAGGCACAATGGCAGGTGCCTGTAATCCCAGCTACTGGGGAGGCTGAGGCAGGAGAATTGCTTGAACCCAGGGGACAGAGGTTGCAGTGAGCTGAGATCACGTCATTGCACTCCAGCCTGGGTGACAGAGTGAGACTGCATCTCAAAAAAAAAAAAACAATTAGAATAATTTTCTTCTTGCCTACAGATAGAATTGAGAGGATATAAATTAATAATTTATGGCCAGGTGCGGTGGCTCATGCCTGTAATCCAAGCACTTTGGAGGCCAAGGCCAGCCGATCACCTGAGTTCGGGAGTCCAAGACTAGCCTGATGAATATGGTGAAACCCCGTCTTTATAAAAAAAAAATTAATAATTTATTAAAGGTATTGTTATTTATGTTCAATAGCTCTTCACTGGAACCGGAAAAGAAAACCGAAAAGCCATTGACTTCAGTCCAGAAAAGAGAGTAAGTATTTTATTTTTGAATATATTCTGTTGCTACATTAAAAAAAAATGGAATTAAGCAGTGTTTCCTGTTATGATTGAATTACATTTGATTGGGGTTGGGCACAGTGGCTCACACCTGTAATCTCAGCACTTTGGGAAGCCAAGATGGGAGGATTGCCCAAAGCCAGGAGTTGAGATCAGCCTGGGCATCATAGTGACATTTTGTCTCTACAAAAAATGTTAAGATTAGCTGCATATGGTGGCATGTACCTATAATAAAGGCCTGCCTTCTAATAAAAACAGTAGTAGTTATTCAGGAGGCTGAGGTGGGAGGATCGCTTCAGCCCACATGTTCAAGGCTGTAGTGAACTATGATCACGCTGCTGCATTCCAGCCTGGGTGACAGAGCAAGAGCTTGTCTCTTAAAAAAAATTACATTTGGGCTGGGCGCAGTGGCTCACACCTGTAATCCCAGCACTTTGGGAGGCTGAGGCAGGTGGATCACGAGGTCAGGAGTTCAAGACCAACCTGACCAACATGGAGAAACCCCGTCTCTACTAAAAATACAAAATTAACCAGGCGTGGTGACGCATGCCTGTAATCTCAGCTCCTGGGAAGGCTAAGGCAAGAGAATCGCTTGAACCCAGGAGGCAGAGGTTGCAGTGAGCCAAGATTGTGCCATTGCTCTCTAGCCTGAGCAACAGGAGCAAAACTCTGTCTCAAAAAACAAAAACAAAAAAAATTACATTTGATTGGACTTCTGTTTTTGTAATTTTAAACATTTAATTTAATTTTTGAGACAGCATGTCGCTGTGTCACCCAGGCTGGAGCGCAGTGGTGTGAACACAGCTCGCTGCAGCCCTGACCTCCTGGGTTCAAGTGATCCTCCTGCCTCAGCCTCCTGAGTAGCTGGGAGTACAGGTGTGTGCCACCACTTGGCTAAACTTTTTAGTTTTTGAAGAGTTTTTTTCCATAGAGATAAAGTTTTACTATGTTGCCCAGGCTAGTGGTCTTGAACTTAAGCTCAAGTAATCCTCCTGCCTCAGCCTCCAAACGTACTAGGATTACAGGCATGAACTGCTGCGTCTGGCTATTTTCCTTAAGGCTCAGATGAGTATGAAAATACCCTGAAGGATTGTACTGAAATGTTAATCAAATAATGTAGAAACTAATGCTATATAACTATAATCATTTTTATTATTTTACAGATAGGGTCTTGGACAGTCTCCCAGTCTGGGGTACAGTGCTGTGATTAAAATCTTAGCCTCAAGAGATACTCCTGTCTCAGCCTCCTGAGAAACTGGGACTGTAGGCATGTATCACCACCGTGCGGGGCTAATTTTTAAATTTTTTTTTGTAGAGGTGTAGGGTCTGCTGTGTTGCCCAGGCTGATCTTAACTCCTGGCCTCAAGTGATCTTCCTGCCTTGGCTTCCGAAAGTGCTAGGATTACAGGCATGAACCACCATGCCCTGCCTGTTTCTCTTTATTTTAAAAGAGACTAATGACTTTTTACTAAGTGCCTCCAGATAAAACTTGAGAAAATCCTATAATTGTGTCCTTAACAACACATACTGTTTTCATTTGGATTATAGGGAAAGTTGGAAATAGCTAGAAGGTTGAGTCTGTAATCATTTATTTTAAATTTTATACTATTCAGGAAATACTTCTCATGCCTATATGAATTAACTTATCTTTATATTTGGTAGGCAAGAAGGTAAGAGAACTCCTAATGCTGAAGATAATGAAATGGAAGAAGAGACAGATGATGGGGCATTACTGGTTCCTCGAGTAAAAGTGGCAGAAGATGGTTCTATTATTTTGGATGAAGAAAGGTATTTTTTATTTTATTTTATTTCTTTTTTTATTTTATTTTATTTTTTTTTTAAAGATGGGTTTCACCATGATGGCCAGGCTGGTCTTGAACTCCTGACCTCAGGTGATCCACCCACTTCAGCCTCCCAAAGTGCTAGGATTACAGGCGTGAGCCACTGCGCCTGGCTGAAGAAAGGTATTTTAAAAAGAGAGAAAGTGAAATTGTGCTTTCATGAGAACAAACATGCTTTGTCTAGTGAGAGAGATCCTCTTTCTATATTCGCCTTTGTCGCTTAGACTTTGATGTTAATATTTGCATAATGATATTATAAATAGAAAAATGGGTGAGATTAATTTATAAATTTTAGTAATTTTTTTCTCTCCCCTCCCACCCAATTTTAGTAATTTTTGTAACTATTTTATATGAAAAGATGACCTATCGTCTGTTAACCTAGCACCGTTGTTTTATCATCTTTGCTGGTCATTGAGTCAAGCTATTGAACTAATCATATGCTATCTTCCACTGAGGATAAATTTCTAAGATTGGCACAGTCTTGAAGTCAATATTCAAGTTCTCATATTTTTAAGGGCATATCCTGGTGTGTGGTAATAACTAATGAATATGCAATGAAATGTGGGTTTAACATATTTTGTGATTTTTGTTACGGTGAGGTTTAATTCATCTTCTGGTTTAATTTCTCAGTTATAACATTAAATTTCTCACATTGTGCATTGTGGAATTTGGAATTTGGTTGTCTTTTTTAAGGTTTTTTTTTTGGAGTCTCGCTCTGTCTCCAGGCTGGAGTGCAGTGGCACGATCTGGGCTCATTGCAACCTCCGCCCCCCGGGTTCAAGTGATTCCCCTGCCTCAGCCTTGCCAGTAGCTGGGATTACAGGCTCACACCACCAAGCTTGGCTCATTTTTGTATTTTTAGTAGAGACGGGGTTTTACCATGTTGGCCAGGATAGTCTCGATCTCCTGATCTTGTGATCTGCCTGCGTCGGCCTCCCAAAGTGCTGAGATTACAAGTGTGAGCCATTGCGCCCGGCTAGGGTATTTTTTTTAAAAAGATGATAAATTAGTAAATAAATAAATAGAGCATTGGAAGGCCTTTTAAAGGTATAGTGAAAAATAATTTTATAACATTTACATTCTGTAATTTAAGCATTACTGCTGTTTTCCGTTAGTTTGTGATGATGATTTTACTGGTCATTAAATAGTTAAAAGCATATTTAACTGCTTTGTCTGCACGAATGTAAAACATAAAGTGCTTCTGTTTTTCAAAATTTCCATTGAGTCCAGCACAGTAATACATACTGAGTATGAAAGACATGTGGAAGTCAATAATACTTTTTTGTAATAGGTAGCCCAAAGATATTTTGTAAATATTATATTGCTGTTATGGATTTTGAAAATGAGTTGGCATTTCTTTCTGCCCTCTTGGAATCACATTTAAAAGTAAAACTTAGCAGGTGCTTGGAAAATACCCGTATTTCACATAAATATTGTGCTTTTGATATGATTGCCATGCTAAACTTCAAAGTATAATTATTTAAATCTCATTTACTATTTGTTTCCTTACTTGTTTTTAGTATAGATCTATTTTAAAATGTGCTTATTTCAGTTTAACTGTAGAAGTTTTAAGAACAAAAGGCCCTTGTGTTGTTGAAGAAAATGACCCCATATTTGAGCGTGGTTCTACAACTACATACTCCAGCTTCAGGAAAAACTATTACTCTAAACCATGGTCAAATAAAGGTAACTAATTTTCATTTAAAAGTGTTTAAATTATTTATTTGAAATGAAGTGACTGTTTTTGAATTAAATTAGGTCTCCCCTAAGTAAATAAAATGCAAACTACCATTTTATTCCAGCTAATTTTATTAACACCTATATCTTATGCCCTCCATGGAACAGTATGTCTGACTTTGAGGTAGGGGGATCACTAAAGGCCAAGAGTTTGAGACAAGCCTGGGCAACAAAGCAAGACCTCATTTTTACAAAAAAATTCAGAAAAAAAGACTAGAAACTAGAGATAGGGTCTTGATTGATTGCCAAGGCTAGAGTGCAGTGGAACGATCATAGCTTACTGCAGCCCTTGAACTCCTGAGCTCATGTGATCTTCGTGTTTCAGCCTTCCAGAGTAGGTGGCACTATAGGTGTGTGCCACCATACCCACTAATTTTTTGGAATTTTTTTTTTTTTTTTTTTTTTTTGAGGTGGAGTTTTGCTCTTGTTGCCCAGGCTGGAGTGCAATGGCACGATCTCTGCTCACTGCGACCTCCACCTCCCAGGTTCAAGCGAATCTCCCGTCTCAACTTCTCGAGTAGTTAGGATTACAGGCAGTCACCACCATGCCCAGCTAATTTTTGTATTTTTAGTAGAGACGGGGTTTCACTTTGTTGGCCAGGCTGGTCTCAAACTCCTCACCTCAGATAATCCACCCACCTCAGCCTCCCAAAGTGCTGGGATTACAGGTGTGAGCCACTGTGCTAGGCCTGTTTTTTGGACTTTTTTTGTAGAAGTGAGGTCTCAATATGTTGCCCAGGCTGGTCTCCAATGCCTGGGCTTAAGTGATCCTCATGCCTTCACCTCCCCAAAGTGTTGGGATTGCAGGCGTGAGCCACTGTGCCTGGCCCTGGAATATATTTTTTTTCTGTTCTTTTTTATTTTTATTTTTTAAGTTTCTTTTAGTCACTATTCTGCTGAAAGAAATCTTTTTAAAGAATTAACTTTATAGTCATTTTGGCTGGAATCTTTCTCTCTGTCAACTCCGTGTACAACGAATACCATTTAAGTAAGAATTAACGATAGAGTATTTCTTTTTTTTTAAAAAAACCGCATTTTGCGGATAACAATAGAGTATTTCTAATGGTCCTAATGTTCTACCTCAGTTAAAATTGTATAATAAAGTTTCTAGATAAATATTATGCTGTTAAGAATCTGTTGCATGCTGGTGCTTATTATTTTTGTTTTAAAAACAGTAGTTTTGGGGAAGAATTCAAACAGCAGAATATAAAGAAAGACTCTATACTTCTCTTCTTTGACCTTCCTGTTCCTATTCTTCTGAGGTGTAACTTCTGTTAATGGTTTTTTTTGAGACAAGAGTTTTGCCCTGTCACCCAGGGTGGAGTGCAGTGGCATAATCTCGGCTCATTGCAACTTCCGCCTCCCAGGTTCAAACTATTCTTCTTCAGCCTCCTGAGTAGCTGGGATTACAGGCATGTGTCACCATGCCCAGCTAATTTTTGTATTTTTAGTAGAGGCAGGGTTTCACCATGTTGGCCAGGATGGTCTCAAACTCCTGACTTCAAGTGATCTGCCTGCCTTGGCCTCCCAAAGTGTTGGGATTACAAGTGTGAGCCACCGTACCTGGCCTCTTATATGGTTTTCTAGCAACCTTCTTTATATACTAAGCACATTTTAGTTGCTTACATAGTGTAACCTTATCCTGACCATGACTCACAGTTTTCTTCAGGGCATTTTGAGTAAGTCAGCAAGGCAGAATGAATGTCTTAAAAAAAAATTCCGCTGCTTTTATATGATCTCTTTTCTTTCCCCTTTTCCCTTTTTCGTTTTCCCTTTCTTCTTTTCCCGTTTCTCCCCTTTCCTTTCCTTTCCTTTCCTTTCCTTTCCTTTCCTTTCCTTTCCTTTTTCCTTTTTCCTTTTTCCTTTTTCCTTTTGTCTATCTTTTTTGAGGTGGAGTCTAGCTCTGTCGCCCAGGCTGGAGTGCAGTGGCGCCATCTCGGCTCACTGCAACCTCTGCCTCCTGGGTTCAAGCTATTCTCCTGCCTCAGCCTCCCCAGTAGCTGGAATTACAGGTGCACACCACCATACCTGGCTCATTTTATTTTTAATTTTTAATAGAGATGATGTTTCGCCAAGTTGGCCTGACTGGTCTTGAACTCTTGATTTCAAATGATTTGCACTCCCTTGGCTACCCAAAGTGCTGGGGTTATAGATGTGAGCCACCATGCCTGACATATGATTTCTTATGCTGAAAAGTTTTTATTTATAAGGTGTTTTCAGATATTCCATGGTGATCTTTCCAGTCAAATTAAGTACTGTCAAATTTTGTAAGATTTATTTTTTCTGAAATATTGAGAGGATTAATTTTCAGTCATTCTAAATCTTTTGTTTTCACAGAAACAGATATGTTTTTTTTAGCTATCAGCATGGTGGGAACTGACTTTTCTATGATCGGACAGCTTTTCCCTCACAGAGCAAGGATAGAAATTAAGGTAAAATAAACCCATCACATTTGTTCATTGGAAAGAGACCAAACATTACAAATATTAGTAGTATTACTTGTTTACCTTTGGTTTAAATCTCAGTTCTTCTATTTTTTTTTTTAATGGAGACAGTTTCACTTTTTTAAAAATTTTATTTTAAGCATTTATCTTTGATTAAAAATAAAGGACTTAAGTCTTCTATTGCTGTATAACACACTATTATTATTTATTTATTTGTTTATTATACTTTAAGTTCTGAGATACACGTGCAGAACATGCAGGTTTGGTTCCTAGGTATACATGTGCCATGGTGGTTTGCTGCATCCATCGCCCCATCATCTGCATTAGGTATTTCTCCTAATGCTATTCCTCCCCAATCCCCCCACCCCCTGCTATCACTCCCCTAGTCCCCCATCCCCAGACAGGCCCCGGTGTGTGATGTTCCCCTCCCTGTGTTCATGTGCTCTCATTGTTCAACACCCACTTATGAGTGAGAGCATGTGGTGTTTGGTTTTCTGTTTTTGTGTCGGTTTGCTAAGAATGATAGTTGCCAGCTTCATCCATGTCCCTGCAAAGGACACGACAGAATTTAACTTTGTTGCCCAAACGAGAGTACAGTGGCACGGTCTTGGCTCACTGCAACCTCCATTTCCTGGGTTCAAGCAGTTCTCATGCCTCAGACTCCCACATAGCTGGTATTACAGGTGCCTGCCACCACACCTGTATTTTTTTTGTATTTTAGTAGAGATGGTGTTTTACCATGTTGCCCAGGCTGGTCTCGAACTTCTGAGCTCAGGCAGTCTGCCCATCTCGGCCTCCCAAAGTGCTAGGATTACAAGTGTGAGTCAGTTTTTTGGTTTGGTTTTGTTTTGTTTTTAATGGTTATGATGTTTTTATTACATTTATCACTCTTTATTGATTGAAAAGTAATATTTATCAGTTCTGATATGGCTACAATCTGCTTTATATTAGTTTCATATTTTCTTATTTATATCTTGTCCATTTCTAAAATGAATTTGAGGGAGTGCCAATAAAAATGCACTACAACTAAGATATAAGAAGAGTTACATAATGAAAAGAGTACTTTGGTTAAGGGTAGCTTTTTTTTTCTTCTTTTGAGACAGAGTCTTGTTCTGTTGCCCAGGCTGGAGTGCAGTGGTGTGATCTTGGCTCACTGCAACCTCTGCCTCCCTGGTTCAAGTGATTCTCCTGCCTCACCCTCCTGGTAGCTAGGATTACAGGCATACGCCGTAACGCCCAGCTAATTTTTGTATTGTTAGTAGAGATGGGGTTTCACTCTGTTAGTCAGGTTGGTCTCAAACTCCTGACCTGGGGTGATCTACCCACCTCAGCCTTCCAAAGTGCTGGGATTACAAGTGTGAGCCACCGTACCCTGCTACGGGTAGCTCTTTGAACACAAAATATATTTCAGAATTTCCTAGGAAAGCTTAAAGAAAAGAATTCTGAGTTTACTCAGTTCTCATTTTCTGATCCTTTGCTTTTGGACAAGCACTGACATTAATAACAACAGTGATGTCAGTTACAGCTATTATATGGCTAAACTTTCTCTGTTTTTAGTTTCTTTGCTTGAGAAACTTTATACAAGTTTTCTGGGTTGAAGTGCATCTGCGTGCCATTACACTATGTTGCCATAATGCATTCTCAATTGATAGTGAGGTCTTTCCCCAAACGTGGGCTTTTTCCTTCATTTCTCATCTCTATCATGTTCATTACATTAATAAAAGCAACCATTAGGAAAGTATGTTTTTTCCCCTAGAACTAAATTAGACATGGATTGTTGGTACATTACATAAAGTGCATTGTACAGTGTAATGAAATTGTCTTATATTTCTGTAAGAGATGAGCTGTTTATATTCTTTACGTTCGTTTTCTAATGTTGAGCTTTGATAAAAGAACAAAATGTTAAAATTCTGTGAAGGCTAGAAATTAATTGTCTAAAATTAGAGCCCTCTGATGATCTGAGTAATTAATTATAAATTTGTCACTGTGCTATTTGTTTCAGAAATCATGTAGATTCTTTCCCTGAAAGATTACTGTGGCTGTAGCAGGTCTTTGGGTAAAGTGTGGGAAAGTGAGAGTAGGTGCGGGCGTGGTGGCTCATGGCTGTAATCCTCGCACTTTGGGAGGCTGAGGCAGGTGGATCACCTGAGGTCAGGAGTTCAAGACCAACCTGGCTATCATAGTGAAACCTCATCTCTACTAAAAATACAAAAATTAGCTGGGCATGGTGGTGCACACTTGTAATCCCGGCTACTCAGGAGGCTAAGGCAGGAGAATTGCTTGAACACAGGAGGTAGAGATTGCAGTGAGCTGAGATCTTGCCACTGCACTCCAGCCTGTGCGATGAGAGTGAGACTCCATCTCAAAAAAAAAGAAAAGTGATAATAGACTGTATTTAAAGCTACTGAATTATATCACATTGATTTTCAAATGTTGGGCTAATGTTGTATTCGTCTATAAGCCCCATTTGGTCATACTGTATTCTTTTTCTGTGTTGCTCTATTTTGCTGCATTTTCTTGAGGATTTTTTTCTACTTTGTTCATGAGGGATACTGATATGTAATTTTTCTTTAAAGTCTGCCCTATTTTGATATGAGGCTTGTGCTGGTCACAGAAATTGAGTTGGAAAGTTCTCCCTCTTCTATTTTCTGAAATAATTTGTTAAAGATTAGTATTATTTGTCTTTAATATTTGATAGAATTTACCTGTGAAACTATTTGATCCTGTAGTTTTCTTTGGAGAAAGGGTTTAGATTATAAATTTACTCTTTCATTGATAATTTGTATTTTCTCTCTCTCTCTCTCTTTTTTTTTCTCAGAGACAGGGTCTCACTGTGTCACTCAGGCTGAAGGACAGTGGTGCTATCCTGGCTCAGTACAGCCTTGACCTACTGGGCTCAAGTGATTTTCCCACCTCAGCCTCCTTAGTAGCTGGGGCTACAGGCATGTGCCACAATGCCTGGCTAATTTTTTTGTATTTTTTTTTAGAGACTGGGTTTTGCCATGTTGCTCAGGCTGGTCTGGAATTCCTGGGCTCAAGCGATCTGCCTGCCTTGGCCTCCCAAAGATCTGGAATGACAGGCGTGAGCCACTTTGCCCAGCCTCTTTTTTTCTTATCCATCTTGCTTAGTGTTTATTAACCTAAATATCTCTTTAATGAATCAACTTTCCTTAATGTCAGTGTTAGGTTTCCAATTGTTTGTGTGTTTTTATTGATTTTTTTTACTCTTTAGCACTTCTTCTATTTACTTTGTGTTTGTTTTTCTAGCTTCTTAAGATGAAAACTTAGAGCACTGATTTTAAAGCCTTCTTTTCTAAAGAAGACATTTAAAGCTTTCCATTTCCTTTTAAGCATCGTTAGAGCTGTGTCCCACAAAGTTTGATGTTTT